>APFE030869263.1:0-14741 GCA_000404065.3 Pinus taeda | reverse complement strand
CTCACAAATAGTTGGTTGAACCTCAGGATCTCTGCCTCTGTTAGTGTCTTGTTCCCTTGGTTGATTAAATCCAGCAGGGATAGGGGAACCATTGTCTTGTTGGACTTGAACTGCACCATGTCTCTGATAGCTTGAGGGGTGGTATAGAACACAACCTCACCTTTGTCATTGACTACAGCCCTATGTGATGGCTCATATTGGCTGGCACAAAGATAAATTAGGTCAGGGAATTGCCTGACCAGAGGCATTTTGAAAGTTGGCAGGGCAGACTCCCAAATGCCCAGGATGTCCGTTCCTTCTCTGTGCTTGGCCCTGAACTCTTTTAATAGTTGAAGATGAGGGGTGAGTCCTTGTCTGGAGTCTTCTGAGATCTGATAATCCAGATCTGCCAGCTCCTGCCAGTCCTGCTCTCTTTGAGGAGCATTTAGAGGAGTGACATTGAGGATCTCAGGGGTTTCCATGCTTTCTGCAATAATAACTGAAATACCGTTTGAAACAATGAATTCTGATAGGAGGCAAGGTCAACAGGACCGGTTTAGAATGAGGACGACAATGCTAGCCCCTTGGGAAGGGCTTTTAACAACAGGGAGACCTTCTTTGTCAATTGTGGGAGTTTACTCAGAAGTTCACGATTGCGCGAACAGGGTAGTTTCTTTTAACTGGTTTTGCAGTGAGTTGGAGGTCACTGACACTGTATTTTGATTTTATTTGGTCGCATAGGGAAAAACACAGTTGATATATCGGTCAATTTCACCTTTTACAGGCTTTCATGGCGGGTTTTACAGAGAATTCAAGAAAAAGCAGAAGACAAGAGGATAAGGCCGAAATACCTGGCGAACGCTGGCTTAGACTGAAGGATGTAGCTGGCTTTTGCGCGCGAGGTGCTTCGGAAATAGTTGCAGGTTGGCTGGTGGCTTGGCATCGTAAATCCCATGCAGAGGACTTAAACAGGAGAATTTCGAAAAATTAAGAAAAATGGTAAAAACTGGCGAAAATATGGTTTTTTGGACTTTTTGGCGCGCTTTCCGGATGACGTCAGCGTGGGGGCCCGGTTTGGGTGACGTCATCATGACGTCAGCATGGTGATGTGGTAGTCAGCGGTTGGTCCAAGGGGGTGGTGATGTCGCGTCCAGGTGGAGGAATCAGGAACAAGGCGGGATGAACTGGCGGTGACGTGCGCGGCACCGGGGCGCTCACGTGGACTGGACATATGTCGTCATATCGGAAGGGGTCCTGTACGTCGGACGGACTGTCAGGCGACGCTCCGATGCAATCAAAAGAAGACACATGCCCCCGTGCTGATGCTGGCCTGACGTAAGCGTCTGACAGATATCGGAAGGTATCTGTTAGACACGTAAGGCCTTCCGATATTCATAACAACCGTCGATCTGGAGGCGGGCGATCTGACGGTCGTCGGACGCCTGACTTGCGCGGACGGTAGCAGCGACGTTGGTTATCGTGCGGACGTCGGGATGGCCCGAAAACAACCTCGACCGTGGATCTGGATGAGGCGTGATCGGACGGCCGTCGGATGGTTAACCTGCACGGAGAATAAGTACAAGCAGGCGGGCAATAAAATAATCATTTCTTCTGCAGACGTGGATGGCGGGGCCCTCCGGGCAATAAACATTCCTTTAGTGAATTTTTCGATGGTTTTTCTCATTGATTTATTTATGCCCGCTAATCATAGAAAACAAAAGATTTTCAAAGGTTTTTTTGTAAAGTCTTGGGTGTTATTATTTCCGAAGGCGGAAACTTTGGACAAAAGGGTTTATAAAACGGTTTATAAAATGTGAACAATGTGAATAACCCCCGACCTTAGGATAAGGCGGGGGAAGGGTATTTTTGTAAGGTTTTCAATATTTTTTCAAGTTTCTTTAAGGTTTTCAAGGTTTAATGGCCTTTTGGGTAGGGAAACTGGTCTGGGGTGAAGCAGAAGACAAGTCATGGGTTCTTGACCTTGACCAGATGTCAATTCAAGTCCCAGGGGCGGAATACTATGGCTATAGTGCCAGGGAGGGGATATTTATGCATTGTGGGGTTTATACACTATAGTGTTTATAATAATAGGGATAGTGGGGTATAGGGAGCTAGAATAGTAGAGTTAGCTTTTAGCACGGAGAAACACATGAGTAGGAGCTAGATCAATCAAGTTTTCTTTGAACAACACCTTGAAATAAGGAGTAGATCAAAATGAAAAGATTTTTGCACAAGAAATGTGGCTTCTCAAAGCCATAAGAATTTTTCAAGTATATAAATCTTTGTGCTTTGTGTATCTTGGGAAAGGGAGTTAGTTATGAGTAATATACATATGAAAACAGGGGAATTAGTCATGCATCAGTATGTTGCCTTTCTTGTAGATGTTTCAGCAGGCTTAGTCTTGGAAGAGACAACTTTTCTGCAACCCCAGCTACCTACCCAACTAGATTTCCTAGCATTTTTTGTTCCTTCTTGGAGGGTGCACTTGGACTTGCAAACCCTTTGAATGCCTATTCTTTTCACTGGCTTTTTGCTTGGATCTCCTATCTAACACAACCCTTATTTCTTCCAAGGCCCCAGTTTAAACAGTTGGGAACCTTTGTTTCTCTACCTAGCTACTTGATCTGCCAAGATTAAACAGTTTGGACAGATATCATTCTCTATACTACAACATAGAAATTGAAAACATGGCATGATCCAGATTAGACTGTTGGACCATCCATCCAAAATTGAATTCTTATCAAAACTGATATAGACACTACCTTCTTAGGAAAATATGAGATCTTTGCATTTGTCAAAGCTGAGCATATTTGGACCTTTGATATCCAATCATGAAATATGAAACCTATTGGTATAGGTATCCAACACCAGCTACTATATAGCACTTATCATTAAAATTATCTTTATTGATAAAAAATTATAAATAAATAAAAATACAAATTTATATTTATCTTTATCATAAATATATACATTTCTTAAAAATGAATATTATTTTATTTAATGAGAAATATTTCGGCGGAAATCACATTGTAATATTTTTGTCGAGGCGTTTTGAACCAATGAGTGTGGTTCATTAAAATTATCTTTATTAATCAAAAATTATAAATAAATAAAAATACAAATTTATATTTATCTTTATCATAAATATATACATTTCTTAAAAATGAATATTATTTTATTTAATGAGAAATATTTCTGCGGAAATCACATTGTAATATTTTTGTCGAGGCGTTTTGAACCAATGAGTGTGGTTCATCGTCAAAGTTGAATAACCAGATCATGGCTACAGGTTAAATGGGGAGAGAATATCTATATTGGACTGGGTGTATGTAACTGTTTACATGAAATGATGGTAGAATTCTAGAGAAGGGAATATGTGTTGCATACGTTAAAGAAGGGCTATTATGATAAGCTATTGGATGCACAAAGTATAGTCAATGTGTTATAGAGATATATTCTTTGTATGGATAGAAGAACTATTGAGTCATATTTCTTTAGGAAAATGATATGTGATTACTTTTATGCTAACATTACTATTATCATAGTTACTTGTTGAATGAGATGTGTATGCACATGATATTGGTGTTAGCTTTCTTTAGAAAAGATATACATTTGCATGCGGGAAGAGACAACAAGTTGTGTAGTTTGCTTTACATATTTGCATGCATCAAAAGTAATAGCTAAAGGACTAGTTCTTTTGATAAAGTTTATGTAAATTTTCATGTAAAAAAATTATAATTGATGTTTTAGTTAGTCCCTTCAAAGGAATGCCTTAGTGTTTTGTACTCTAAGAACATGTGCTTATGCGAAGGGAAATGCTAGCTATATGATTATTTATAAATGTAATCATGATGTCAATATTGATAACGATAACATGGCAGGTAAAGTTGGATTACTCGCGCAAGGCATAGATTATATTTAACGTTGTGGCAGGAAAAGGATTAATGGTCCATGCAGATGAGTACGAGTTGTGGGATCGTACATTGCTAGAACAATCATGCCATAAGGAACGTTGCATGTGGCGGTATGTAAGTAAAGGGTTTCATGGAAACTGTATTAGCTTTTAGCTAGTTATGTGACAACTTAATGATAATTCATTGTAATAATTTTATAACAATGGCTAAGGGATGGAATCCCTTATAAGCCATTGAGTGAGGGGTGAAAACCCTCACGAGCGTTTAATAAAGAGATTAAACGTTTGCTGGTTTTCACCCTACGGGGTTTCCAGGGTATAATGGTGTTCAATGGTGTGATTGCCTTTTGTGTCAGTTGGATGATGTTGAATCCTTGAAGATGATGTTTCTTTATTTGATGTGATGATCATAATGTCCTAGTACGTGATTATTTAATATGGTTAAGGAAAATCATAAAATGGATGGAAGGTTCATGAGACAGTTTATGTTATTACACTACCACAGTGGTGGTTAATGGTTATGCAAATGGCTATGCAACTTACTGTCTTTTATTGCAATTTACTTGATGTATTAATGAACATTATATCTAATGGTTAATGAGGAATTGTGGAGTTGTGAATTGGATAATTACTTGTGGGTAATTTGTATAAAAAAAATTCTAACTCCCTGCTTTTACATGTGAGGTTACCGGGGTACATTACATAGCACTTATCATTAAAATTATCTTTATTAATCCAAAATTATAAATAAATAAAAATAAAAATTATATTTTCCCCTTATAATTTTCCCCTTGACATTCCAAGCCCCATAATTTACCAAAAGATGTCAAGCATGCTGTGTTCCTACCCAAAGAGCCATCATTTCCCCTATTGGTGACATTCTTTTCACCATTACAACCCAATCCTTTGACCAAATGATGCTGGCCCCCATCGTGGAAAATACTGCCCCTTTCTACCTAGAAGTCCTCACCCAACTTTATCGAAAGATGGAATTTGCCACTAGAGCCAGAATTTTTGAGATTTTCTTGCCAGAGAATGCCCAATTGCCCAAAAATAATCCTCCATAACCTTTTTTCATTTGCCCTGATCAGGCCAAGAATATTATTTCCATGATTTCTTACATTTTAGGCTATCATTCTGATCAGTGGGTAGATGAGCCCATTTTAGAATTCCTCTCCATATTTTCCATGGACAACAAGCCCTCCTTGGTGTTCAACTTTAGACAATTTTTGGCTGATAATATCCATGAACAATTCATAAAGTTTCCTACAGAACCGGTGTTCAATTACACCTCTATTTTGATTTATATGTCCCTCTATTATCAGGTAGATAAATTCATTTTTGCATTACAGAAGCTGGATGATGCAGGTTACTAGAAGCCAGTAATCTTTTGGACCTCATTGGTTATGAGAGAACAACAGGAATTCAGTTATAATCAGTTTATCGAAGACTTTGTTCATACAACAATGAACATTTTGAATAGTGTAGTACATCCCAAAATCAGTGAGGAAATCAAGAGAATTTTTCATTTGTCTATCCAAGCAAAGATAGGGGATTGGTATTCGTACCAAAATTACACAGAAATCAGGGTATATGGTTGTGAATTGGCCCCCTATAAACTTCCCAAATACCTCCCAATCAGGATTTTTTCCCTGGAGTATATCAGGCAGATGTTGAATTCAGATGACATCCACTTTGTAGTGGCCATGAAGAAGGCACAATTCAGAATAAAGATACGGGTGTGCTAATTTGTGTGCAACACAAGGACAATAGGTGAAGAGAAATGAAGTCCAGTTTTAGCTTTACATGGTCTTATGACCCTTGTGGCATCATCTCAAAGCTCAGAGTGGAGAATAAAAACACTCTTTACATTCATAATTCAAGGCCAGACATAGAACAATATGCCAATCAGCTAGAGTGGGCAGAAAATACCTTGCAAGAAGCTGAAGAACAACTTGTTTCTACTTCTATTTTGCAGACTCCTATTCCTCAGGAAAAATCAAGCAAAATACAGAGGGAGGAAGGATCATCATCTACAACCAAGAGTGAAGCCAAAGAATTCAGAATCAGTTATAGGAAGAGAGCAAAGGTAACTCCAAGAGTAGAATTGGACAAAGAAACTGAAGAGCATGCAGCCATCATCATCACAGATTCACCACTTGCAACTACCAAATTCACAACATCTCCTTCTAAACCTTCATATTCACAAGGTCACAAGGAAATTGAGCTGGAATCACAGAATGTCCAAACAGAAAAAGAGAAGATAGTTTTTGACAGGTACAGGGAGATAAATCTTGGAAATGAAATTCTAAAGAATAACACTTATAACAAATTTTGGAATCAGACTTCCAACTCACAAAGTAGGTTGTTGTTAGTCTTTGATACAGAGCAGGGAAAAATGCAGATGTCTTTTCTTGAGGCCCAGATTCCACAGCCAAAATCAGCATTAGACTACAAGAGCAGAACTTTTGAATTTAGCACAAAGGACATACATCCCATTAATCAAATGGAGATTCACAAGAAAACTGGTGAAATGATATCCTCTACTTTAACTAACACTGCTATGTCACTTTCTAAATTGTGGGTTTCTTTCGAAAATGTCCAGTCACAGTTGAAGATGGAAAAAGTCTCCTATTTGGCAAAGGATAACATGATCAAGTCTTTGGAAGACTTGATGATTACGATAGGGTATGACCCTAAAGATGACAATGCTGCTAAGGATATTTTTGAGAAGGAGAACCTGGACATTGCAGCCTTAAGAAAGTAGCTCAAGCTACCAGCCATAGAGGATGTAATGACCAAGGATATTGAAGAAACTCAAACACATAAATAAGATATGATGAAATTGATCATACAACACAATATAAATATTAAATAGATGGAGGCAGAATTGGAAAAAATGATAAAGGAGAAGGAAGATAGTCTGAAGGTGGCCATTTTCCCCTTAGATGTCGTACCTATTTTCCAGCTTCCATCAATAGGGGCAAGCACTGCAGTTGCCTCCTCCACTCAGACTACCAGTGTTGAACAGGTAACACAAACCTTACAGAACATGTCACTACAATAAAAGGAGATCGAGACTTTGCAGGGCCAAGTCAAAGCTTTAGAAGCGCAAAAGGCCAAAGATGAAGCTACTCGGATTACTGAAATGGAGAAATCCCAGAGACTGATTGAAAAGTTTCACAAGGTAGAGAGGGACACTTCAATTGGTCAGACCTTGGCCCAAGCCAAGGAAACTATTTTTATTAATATATTAGACTCTATGAATGAGATTTTTCACTCTATCCAAATCATATTTTAGCAGAAAGAGTTAGTAGAGAAGGCTAAAGAAACTATTGTGTAAGGAAGAGAAAATTTGGGAGAGATGCCCACAGAAGCCTCTAATATAATCAAGTTCTTAAACTCAAAGTCCAAGGATGAGTTGGAGGAGGTAGGAATCAGTGATAGAACTGCCACCATTCTGGAAGTCAAGAAAGTCTTGACAAAGAGAAATCTCATTGACCAGTTGGAAGAAAGGTGTGAAACCTTAGAGCTACATGTAAGCTAGTTCACAAATAAAACTGAGGCCTTAGTGCAAAAGGAACTGCCCAATATCTATGTTATAAACGAAAAATTTATCACTCAGGAAGACTCCTCAAGATGAAAGAAGTGGCTAAAAGAAACATCAGTGGAAGTAAGGGCGGCATGAAAGCGAAGGCATTTTGAAAACTATGTCAAACGATTTCCATGTAGAGAATATGGTAAAACACATTTTTACCGTAAAACCAACTTTTCCCAAATACACAAAGGTGGATGAAATTTATCGCAGGTAATAAAATTGACAGTTCCAGATGAAAAGAGATGGAAGCAATTGGCTGATTTATTGGATTGAAGGATAATTCAGGAGCAGTAAAATAACTTTCCAGTGCCGCAACTATCTTGATGGTCAGTTTAGCATCGCAGCACTATTTCAGGTTGAATCAGCAACCAAAACCATCAAAATAGGGCCATCTTTCCATTCAACAGCCTACATAGCCTATTCTTTTGCTAGCATTAGATGATATATTTTATAATTAGGCTAAAAATACATTATCAGTTTAACAACAACTTTGTGAAGAATTTTTGTAATTTTCATTATAAATACTTTGTTGTTTGAAGTATCAGGGGTTGATTTCCGAATCTAATTTCCTTTTGCATATTGTAATTTTCAAAGTACTGGAGAATCAATAATATAGGGACCTTTCACAGGATTCATGTGGTGTACCAAATGGTGATGTGTCTCTTCTATCTATTTCTTTAAACATTGTTTTTCCTTTCTTTGTTATTCTAAATTCCTGAATTAATCAACAGAAACTCTGATAAATAGGATTCGTTATTCAGAGCGCCCTATTTTGGTTGTTGTTAATTTTAATGTTTTCCACTGAAGTCAAATCAAGAATTCTTAATTGCTCCTTGGTTTCTATTGAACCTTACACTTCTGTTGTTCCACTATTCATATAATTTTTGAAAAGATCCAGTTAATGTAACCTAGCTTTCCCTATGAGAACTCCTCTAAAAATTGATGCAAAACTCCAATTTAGTTTATAGACTCCATGGCCCAATGGAATTATAACATTCAAATCAACCAAACCTTTCAAAAAAAACAAACAAGTACATTCATAACTAGCCTAAAGTTCACATAAAAACAAAGCTAAGTTAAACAGAGAGATCCCTCTTTGAAGATGTCAAGGTTAGATCCCAGCTTCCAAAGTGATTTTGATGTCGTCCAATGTGTTTACTCCCTCAACCTCAAAAGTACAAAACGACAACATAGTGACGACCATACTGGGGAAGAATAATTTTTAATCTAAAACATTATTAATCCCTGGTATCTAATCAGTATTTCTATAAATCAAGACTTATATATCATTATGAAATACATGATTTGAGGTTGTTATTTTGTAAATTTTCTAGTGTGTCATTGATTTTATTTTTATTTGTGTGATGATTTTTAATAGACCTGGCTCCCAAAATAATTTTCAATAGATCTCACCCTGACCCCAACCCGCTGAATTTGTAGATAACCCTGAGAAATTGGCGAGGAAGAAAAGTTTTATAGAGTCAAGGTAGTAATAGTCCATTGTCTAGATTCAATTCTCTTCCTGAGAATATTAATTTGTCAATGTCTAATTCCCTCCCAGAGAAATTTGAAACTATACAATATATAGAGTTTGATTTGCCTTTCCAGCATAGTTTTTTTAGATCAAAGTTAGAGGCTTTTGTAGATCAAACTATTGTTGATAAAGCCCTACTACAACCATACACAGCCTAGACCCAGTATTTTGAAACAGATCCTAATCTTGAATCCTTACAACAATTTGACAAATTACAAGGTCTTGTTTCAGTGTTGGACCAAGCTATTGAAGAAGCTTTTATTCAACAATCCATTGAATTTTCTGCTTTAACAGTTGCAGCTGCCTCTTTGTCTAGTCAATTTTCCCAATCAGTTCATCTATAGCCTCCCAGTCCTACTCATTCCATAGTTTCAACTTCCTCACCTGTGATCTCTCAAACTATTATTCCTACTATCCCTGTAGTTATCAAAAATACACCTACATTAGGTCCATTTTCAAGTCAATCTCCCAGAATAGTTATGGCCGGTAGGTATGCACCTTTGGTGTTACTAGGTCAGCTAAAAGTTATGCCTAGAGATCACCAATCTAAAATTGTGACCTTTGATAACACTTGGGCTTATATTGCTCAACAACATGTGGATAGGATGAATGATGTGTTTGACCTTCAATAAGTAGATGAAGCTGATGTTAAAATGAGATTGTTTGCTCAAACTTTAGGAGGTGATGTCAAAAAATGGTTTAGGGGTTTACCTACAGGAAGTATAGCCAACCTTGATGCTTTCCATCAAAATTACTTAGCTAGATGGGAGATCAGGAAAATTCACTCCAACTCCTAAATGAGTATAAAAGACTGAAAAGAAACCAAATGAGAGTGTGGAAGAATATTGTGAATAGTTTAATACTATTTACAATGCCATTCCACAAGACATCAAGCCCTCCCCTAGCCTAGCTCTAATTGATTTTCTAGATGGTTTCGATGTAGACATGGAATATCAACTTAGAGAGAGAGACCCGACAACTTTGGAAGAAATGAAAGCAAATGCTATTAAAGTTGAAGCTAACATCCTAGCCAAGAAGGCCAAATTGAAATCTGATTGCATATTTCTATAAAGGAAGAACATTCTACTTCTATTGTTGATCATAAAATTGATAACCTAGTGAGAGTAGTGAATCAGATGATGCAAAGAGTGAACATCAATGACAAAACTCAAGTAAGAGAGAACAAAAATGCCCCTCAGACTAGAAACCAAAACTTTAGAAGGAATGTTCCCCAAATTAAACAAAGAGAACGAAAGGGTCCATACTAGCAGGTTCAACCTCCTTTTCAGGAAAATTACACAGACGATGAGGGGAATATTGTTGAATATTTGGATGATAATCAAATTAATTTGATGGGGATAAATGATGATGGAATAGTTTTCCTCACTCAAGAAGAGCAGGAACTTTTTCATCTAACCCAAACTAAACTAGATTCTGAAGAGTCGGATGATTATAAACAAGGCTTTGAAAATGCCATAATGGAAGTCCATATGCAGTATAACCTTAGGAGCAAAAAGAATCCAGACACTCTCAACATCAAAAACTCAGATAACCTGCTAAAAATCCATCTGAAATTGAACCTAGGAAAACCACAAATAGTCTTCCTAAGAAAACTGTGGATAATTCTGACAAGGAAAAGGTAGAAATCCCTATCAAAAAGGTTTTTGAATGTGTTTCCAAAACTACTCAAATAGATATCCCAACCAATCCAGGTGGATCTTCAGATACAATGGCATGGAAAAAATCAAAAATCAAAGTGATCAGAATGAAGTCAACCTAGGACTAGAGCAGAGATCTCATCTTTCTGATTCCAACGGTGCAAACGGTACTTCAATCTGAGTCTGGATGATGAAGTTATTGCAAAAAGAAGGGTTCTTCAATAATTAAGAAAATGAGGAATTTCCTTTGAAAAATGAGTCTTAAGCCTTAAGGCCAAATCGCCATCGGAGGTTGCATAAGGGTGGACTTAAGGTTTGGGCCGTGGAACCCCCGATCGCTGATCTC
Organism: Pinus taeda; assembly: GCA_000404065.3. Lineage (NCBI taxonomy): Eukaryota > Viridiplantae > Streptophyta > Pinopsida > Pinales > Pinaceae > Pinus > Pinus taeda. The sequence goes on along the minus strand of APFE030869263.1, from coordinate 3,713 downwards.
TGATCAGATCAGATCGGCAGATTGGAGGCAATCGCAATCGGCGGTCATATATATATATATATATATATGGATATCGGCGAGTGGATAGTGCGATCAGCGATTAGCTGGATCGGTGGAACCCTTATCAGTCACTCGGGGTGACACATGTGGGGGATGCCGATGCAATCGGTGATCAGTCATTCCCGAGGACCAGGACAGGGACACAACGATATGCTGATTCGTAACCTCAGCGCAGACCCGATACAGATTATATCCCCGACTTAATAATATTTGAAATCTGGGTGAACGGTTTTTGGCAGATTTCTTAGTGTTTTCTGGATCTTGGAAGTTTTATTGTTTAGACGATAAGAGGCCATTTTTAGGGATGGTTGTGCCCACCGATACTTTCATTCTACCAACCTCCATAGTTAACTAGGTAAGCCCCGTTTTAAATGGGATTTTGTCCAAGAATCCTTTATAAAAGAGGATCAATGGAAGAGCATGAGAGGATGCATTTTGATCATTGCAGCACCTATGTTTGAATAGTTACACGATTCCAGCCCCTTCTATTGCTTCGTGAAACTTTGGCACTGCATACCACTCCATCTCAGGCATTCATTTCATAGCCATCAGGCAGATTGGAGGTATAAGCCTCTTTATGGATAGATTGATAAATGTAATTCTATTGATTCATGCCATTTAATAAGAAAGGCCTCCCCATTGTTGAGTTGGGCCCGAAGACATAGTCCAAATTGGAGGAAATCTGTTATCAAGCCTTGGTGTTCTCTTTTGTGCCTTTTATGTGTTTTATTCTTCTTTTCATATGTGCACATTTATGTGTTAATCTGCAATTTTATATGCAATTCTTTTCTATACATCTATAAGTAAAAACATCCTAGATCAAGTGGTATCAGAACAGGGCTTTTTAGGTGTGAATTTCATGTTTGTATGTTAAAAGAGGCAGGCTTCAAATAGGCGAAGGGAATCTAGAACCTTTTGATCCAGAGGCCGGGCATGCACCTCGAAGAAGAAACATGGCTAAAGAGGAAGCTTGTATTGAAGAGGAGTGCAATTTCAGAAAGAATTTCTATTCAATGGAAGAGAATATCAGTCAGCTGGTTATAAGATTGGAAAAAGCTGAAGAGAGGAATCCAGAAGGACAAGGTTTAGCACATGGGAATGATGGAGAGGAACCCCCTCCTTCTCCTTCTGGTGGTGAAGGTTCTTCTTCCCTCACCACCATAATCAGGGAAATCCAAAGAATGCATCTAAGAAACCTTTTTTTAAATTAGATGTTAAATTTGATCTTCCTGTGTTTAATGGTGAAAGTAACACAGAAAAGATTAACAATTGGATTAGGCAGATTGAGGTTTATTGCAGGATTCAGCAAATCATAGAGGATGAGGTGAAAATCCAGCTGGCCTCTCTATGGTTGGGCAACATAGCTCTCGTTTGGTGGGAGAGTAAATTGAAAGCAGTAAAAATGTGGGTAAGCTCTTTTCCTCATGGTCTAATTTACTTCTGCGTTAAAGGAAAAGTTTTATCCCTTAGGATACAAATAGAAAGCTTTCATGAATTGGCAATATTTTAGGCAAGGCAAAGGGAAAGATGTTCAAAGTTTCACAGAAGAATTTAGGAAGCAAGCATTGAATTTGGGTATTTCACTAGATACACCTGAAGTTGTAACTAAGTATATTGGCTCACTGCATAGTTATATTTGGCATTCGTTATTGTTTTTTGAAACAACCACTATTGACACAGCTAGTGTGAAAGCAATTCATATTGTGAACAGGGGCAAGAATGAAAGAGACCAATCCAGAAAGCCACCATTCAAGCCTCCCAATGGCAAATCCAAAGCGAAATGGAAAGGGAAGGAGAAGAAAACAGCAACAACGAAAGAGGGAGAGCGGCCTTATTGAAATCATTGCAAGAAAGAAGGCCACGATGATGATCACTATTGGAAGAAACATCTAGAAAAATTCCCAAAGAAGTATGGAGGAAAAGAGATGCAAAAAACAATGGCAGTGGCACAGCAAGACCTTGGATCAGATTCAGGAGATGAGGCACTGGTCACAGCAGCGGGAACAAAAGGTACCCTTACACCTCCTATTGATTCTAAATCACATGGAAGCACCATTTCTGTAGATGAGTCCCTTTCAAATGATAGAAAAAGAATTGAATTATTTCATATCAGAGTTGTAGTAAATCATACCAAAGTAGAAAATCTATTTGATACAGGGTCCCAAGCAAATTTAATTGCAGAATCCCTAGTAAAGAAGCTTGGCTTAGTAACAAAACCGCACCCAAAGTTGTACCCGTTGGGATGGATACATGATAAAGCTAAATTGAATGTAACCCAACAGTGCAAGGTAAAATTTGTGATTGCTTCTAAGCTGGTAGATGAAGTAGAGATGGATGTTATACCATTAGACATCTGTGGCATTGTATTAGGGAGCCCCTACCTGTATGACAGAAAAACTGTCTTTTTCCATCATGAGAATAAATACCACATCACTAAGGATGGGATAGAGTACATAATGCGGGCTCATCAAAAAAAAATTAACACCAGCCTTGTAAGTGTTGGGTAGATGAAACGCCTGGTAAATTCCAGCAAAACATGCATGCTTATGGTCATCAGGGAAAAGGAGGCCGAAGTCACAGACGTGTTCCAAGGCTACGATGGGAAGCATAAATAGGAATTGATGGATTTAATTGTTGATTATAATGCATTATTTCAGGAGCTGTGGGGACTATCTCTAAATAGAGAGATCCAACACGAGATCCACCTGTTGCATGACACCCCTCTGCCGAATATTGACATGTACAGAATGTCAACATTCGAAATGGGGGAGATCAAGCGTCAAGTGCAGCAATTGCTGGACCAAGGCATGATTAGGCCGAGCTCCTCTCTATGCGGGCTGCCAATTGTTCTGCCAAAGAAAGACAACAGCTAGAGGATGTGCGTGGACTACCGCGCGCTCAACAAAATATCAGTAAAAAATCGTTATCCCCTCCCACGCATAGATGATTTATTGGATCAATTAAAAAATGTTGTATATTTCACAAAGTTGGATTTGAGCAGTGGCTATCACCAGGTCCGAATTGCGGAGTAGGACATGTGGAAAACCACTTTCAAAACCAAGCAGGGGCTATTCGAATGGATGGTAATGCCATTCGGGCTTTGCAACGCTCCAGCCACCTTTATGCGGGTTATGAATCATATATTTCAACCTTTCATTGATAAGTTTGTTCTTGTATATTTAGATGATATACTAGTTTTCAGCAAGAGTTGGTTTGAACATGTGATCATGTAAAGAAAGTGCTTCATGTGCTGAAGAAAGAAAAACTCTTTGTAAAATTGTCAAAGTGTGAGTTCGGGAAAACCTCTTTGGGCTACCTAGGTCATATTGTTGGTCATGGTCAGTTAAAAATTGATCATGCTAAAGTTGAAGCAATTGTAAATTGGCCTAAGCCTACTAGTGTAACTAAGGTCCGTAGTTTTCTAGGTGCAGTCCAGTATTGGAGGAGATTTATTGCTAATTTCTCTATTATTGCAGCACCTTTGCACACATTGACTGTTGAAAATGCAACAAGATGATGGAGCTTAGTGAAAAGAAGTCGCCTTCACTAAGTGGTCCCGTAGGCTATTTTTGGCGCAAAGTCTATTTTTAGACATATGGATCATGGTCTATGAGTTGCAGGATGCTATTTGTGGATGATTGGTCAAGTTGGTA
>APFE030869260.1:119479-136283 GCA_000404065.3 Pinus taeda | reverse complement strand
CCAAACTTTCCTGGATGCATCATCTATAAATGTTACAAAATATGATGCTCCTCCTAATGATTTGATGTTAACAGGCCCAAACACATCCGAGTGTACCAATTCTAACACATTTTTCCTTTTGTCATGGCCAACTCTAAGGAATGAGACCCTTCTTTGTCTACCATATATACAATGCTCACAAAGATCAAGATTGTAGGATTTCAAACCTGGCAATAAATTTTTATCAACAAGGATTTTTAAACCCTTCTCTCTCATGTGACCCAAACGCTTATGCCATAGATCTGCTGAATTTCCTTCTTTTGTGACAGCAGCCAAATCTAATTTTCCTATCAGTGTCTTCAATGTGTATAATGTTCATGTCTTGGGTCTTTTAGCCATGACCAATGCACCTTTGCTAATTTTCCAGCCTCCTTTTCCAAAGCTTGTCGAATAGCCTTTATCATCCAGTCGTCCCATAGAGATTAAACTCATGTGCATTTCTGGTACATGCCTGACCTATTTCAACGATATATCTTGTCCATCTTTCATCTTGATCTGGACATCTCCCAATCCAACAATACTGCAAAAATGATTATTCCCCAAATGAACTCTGCCATAATCACTAGGATTATATGAAACAAAACTATCTTTGCATGGGGTTACATGGTGAGATGCCCTAGAGTCAAGGATCCAATCAAAGCCACTGCTAGATGTATATACACATGCATCCTCTACTGAAACAGTAAACAACACATCACCATCTATGGCTACAGTAGTAGTCTCACCTTCATTTGTGTTGGATGACTTGTGATTTGTACTAGACGGTCTCTGATCCTTTTGTCCTTTCTTCTAGAATCAACATTCTTTCTTCATGTGCCCGGGTTTGCCACAATGAAAGCAGATGATTCTGCCTCTCCTTGATTTTGATCGGCCTCTCGATCTTGATCACCCTTACCAGCCTTGATTCATTCTCCTACCACGATCAGCTAGAGCTAGAGCTTCTCCTCCCTGGTTTTCCACAATTGACTTGCGTCGCAGTTCCTCATTCATTAAACTGTTGCTGACATCATCAAACTTCAGGGTCCCTGTAATTGCTGAAGTGCTCATAGCTACAATTAAATTTTCCCAACTATTTGGCATAGAACACATCAACAATATGGCTCTAATTTCATCATCTAAAATGATTTTAACAAAGGCAAGTTGATTAGTAATAATATTAAATGCTTTCAAGTGCTCAACAACTGAAGCACCCTCCTTCATTTTGAGATTATAAAGCTTCTTCATCAAGAACACTATGTTTGATGCCGTGTTCTTCTCATATAGATCATGGAGCTTCTTCCATAATCCTTCTGTCATCTTTTCTCCAGACACATTGAAATAAACATTCTTTGCTAAATATTGGCGGATTGTTGCAATTGCCTTTCTATCTAGCTTATTCCACTCTTCATTTGTCATTAATGAGGGTTTCTTTGTTGTGCCCTCAATTGGCAAACACTGATCCTTTAAAATCAGTATATCCTCCATCTATGATTTCCATAGAGCAAAATTAGCCCCGCTCAACTTCTCCATATTTGTGACTGTTGTCTCCATTTTCAATCAAATTCACGCCCCAAAACACAAAAACTCCACTTAAAAAATAAAACTTTAATTATTACTCTTTAAAATTTAGTAATAATGACCTTCCTCCTTTTAAAATACCCTTTTCAAAATTCTTGCTCCTTTTAAAATATACTTTTCAAAAATTCCAACATATAATTATAGATTTTCATAATTAATATAAAAAACATATATAATGTTTTAACCTTTTCACATTTCACACATACATATGTTGGTTTGAGAAAAAAAACTTGACGTATACGTGCAAGCTTGATGTAAAAAAAAAACTTACGAACACCATGTTTCAACATAGGTCCACGCCCTTGTTTTTCTTGTAGCAACTATCTTTTAGTTCCAGCGTTCCTCAGCTATTTCTTGGATAGATTCTTCAACAACTCCAAGGGTGACAACCAACGTTTTAACGAACGCTACTAGAGTAAGGCGATGGCACTAAGCGGCTTGCACAGTGGATATTCGACCCTAGCTCTGATACCAGTTGTTAGTTCAAAGCATACATAACACACAACAGATTTACACTCAGAGACTTAAACGACAATAGTAGAGAATAATTCACAGAGACAGACAAATGGAGAAACAACAAGAATACTCAGTTAGAAACAACGGAATAGATAAAACAATCACTGGAGAACATAAATCACTTTGCATTACATAACAAGCTTGAGCCTTGGCTTGCTTGCTTGGCCAGAGAAATTACAAATTTATAGAGGCAGAAGAAGGATCTAGATTCCTGTATGTGATTCAGATGGAGATCTAGAAAGATCTAGAAACTAATGGCAGTGTGGAGATCTAGAAAGATCTAGAAACTAATGGCGATGTGGAAGAATCCTGAATCTTGCATGAATTTGGATTCACACTTAACACTTACAACCTATGTTACTAGAAACGAGAAACAGGAAACGAAATGAGAAAGGAAAACCAGACGAGAAACAATGTTTAGAGGTTTCACATTCAAGAAACAAGGAGAGAGATTTTTTATTTTTTTTTTATTTTTATTTTTTCTATGAAAAACATAAAACAAAACATTCATTATCTGAACACATTACAAGCTTGTTTGTGGGACCGCAAAAATAACATTAAGTTTTTTAATGATTGTTGTAGATTCTAGCACCAAAATCTGAAGGAAGAATAGGAATTCGTAGAAAAATTATGCTCTTGATCACTGGCCAGTGATTAAAAGTAGTAGTTTTGCAGCGAAGTATGCCAACTTCAGAGAGAAAAATGTGCAAGTTTCAGTAGGTAGTATTAACAACTCTCCTTGTGCAGGTTCCAGTGGGTAGTATTAACAACTCTCCCTGAAAGACACAAAAGGAGGCAGGTTCTACAAATATATCAGTGATAAAACCCATAAAATTGAAGCATTCAAGTAATACAAACTCTAAAACAGAAACCATAAACCCTGCTAGAGTCCATAATAACAAAATCTATTTGTCATGGATTGGAAGTAACAATATCCGGTATCATGGAAAATTCATATGCAAATGGAGAAAATTGTGGGCAAAAATGTCGATATCTCTTGTGATAAAATATCAGCGATTCAGCCAAATGGGTGTTGGTTGTTGGGTGTCACAATTTGAAAGGTAGAGTTACATTTTAAATATATGCACTTGTTGGCATTCATAAACACCTCAATCAGGGAAAAAAACAAATAAATCACAAGCATTTTAATTATCTTACCAAATATTTATGAAGCTAACTGATTGGGGCGAGATCTTACCAAATATTTATGAAGCTAACTGACCAGGGCAAGAAGCTAACTCAGGCTCCTTGGCACACTCACTTCCTCCTCTCCTATGCTTGCCCGCTGATTTGATTTGCCTCCTCTCCTCTGCTCAGAGCCGATCCAAACCTCGGCTGCATCTACCAAATCTACTCTCCTCTCTGCAGCGTAAATCTGCCCCAGAACTTGCTTTACTGGAAAATGAAACTAGTTTTTCTTGCAGTGCCTTTGCCTTTTGCATGCAGTTTGTTTTTGAACAATAGTTAGAAATTTCTTTACCGCAAAATGAAACTAGTTTTCATGCAGTTTGTTTTTGAACAATAGTTAGAAATTTCTTTACCGCAAAATGAAACTAGTTTGCATGTAGTTTGTTTTTGGAACCATAGTTAACAAGACTTTGTATGAATTTGAATAAGAAACCCTAAAACTGTGGAGAAACCAAAACGTTGCAGGGAAACCGAAGAATGTTTTGCATCAGGCCTCTCTAAGAAATGAATCGTTTCTGAAAAACGAGTTTCTCACCGCTAAAAACGAGAACAGCCGTACAAAACAGCGTTTTCAGTGCTGTCATGTTTCTATTGTGTTTTTTAATGGGAACGGTGGCTACCGTCCCGTTTCCGGTAACATAGCTTACAACAAAACATTTCATTTTTTCCTTCTTGCTAAAGGGTCCATGTTTGTTCATTTGCTAGTGCAGTTTCATCTTCACCTTTCTTTCCATAAGATAGTGGTGGATCTTCTCCTTTTTCCTTGATCTTGATTGCAAGCTAGCATTCTTTCTATTCAACATTGTTGTAGGTTCTTCGAACTTAAACTTGTCCTTAATGCTTGCAATTTCTTGAAGTTGTATTGCTTCTTCGTGACTATCAATATCTTCACACTTAAAACCAATGTTAGATTCATAAAGAGGACCATATTGGTTCTTTTCATCTTGCTCCTTTAAGAGGACTTTTCTTTCTCCATCTTTCTCTGTTGACATAGTTGGTTGACTCATGTCTTCAACCTCCTTAGTCAATTCAGTCGTTGCAAACATGTTGTTGTTATAGACATTTTTGGGCACTTCAACCCCAATCATAAATGTCCATAATCTGAGGGCTCCTAAGTCCCTAAAAGTGTTGCTTGACTGCCTAAAGGAACAAGGTCAACTTATTACATCATCTCCCAGAAGTTCTCCACTGAAAACTGCTCATAAATGGTCAAAACTGGACCATACTCAAAGCTCCGTGTAGAGGGTGTGATGCATATCACCTTCCCAGTGTACAAGGTGTGATGCATACTAATTTTCTCCTCTGTAGGGTGGGATGGTCGGGAATGGACAAATGGCAGGGACAAAAATGCGAGGTGGAAGATCATGGAATCTTCCAGAAGCTTCCCCTCTGACACTTGCCTCTCTATTTTCGACCAGGGATGAGTAAGAGATCATCATTCTCCAAGTGGAAGCACGAACTATCAGATAGAAGACACTAATCAAGATCCCAAAAGATGACTCACCTCTCTGTAATCATCTATATATGGATCCCTCATCACAGAGATCCAGAGGCTGGAATTTTGTATCTTATAGAGAAGTGTTGTTGGTTTTCTGGTTTACATTCATAGTGTTGGGTGATCTAAGCTTTGCTTGAGGTGAAGAAGGGCTTCCTAGCTGGAGGATGATGCTGGGTCAGAACATATGGTTGTAATCCTCTTGCTACTTTTCATCTTAATAAGGTTATTCTTGTTTTCTTCCATATTCTTGTGTACTTGTTTATATATGCATTTATATGGTTAACACACATCTGATCCTGTGTTATTTATGAATATAGATATTTGTTTCTTCAATAGTAGTATGTTGCTGTGATTCCACAGGTTCTTTTTGAAGCTGGGCAGACGAAGAAGAAGCGACAAAACTCTATCAAGAAGGAGAGGAAATCAAGCGCAAGACTCAGGTTGGCTTTCTTGGTTCTCCTCTTGTCTATTTTCATAAAAGAAAACAATAGTAGACTTTAATTGTTTGTTTCTAAGATAGCCACCCATCTTAGTGGGAATAGCAGCATCCGAGTGGACACTATTCCCGGTAACAGTTGTCTTGCATTTGATCTGTGTATGGAGGTAGGCATCTCTTCTCACCAAACAACAACTCATCAATAAGATGATTTTCTTCCACCAGATTGAACCACTCTTCATGATACACATAATTCTAATCAAATTTCACTTCATACATCTTTGCATCAGAGTTTCCTTACTATCACATGCTACTCTATTATCAGACATACTTATCCTAGTTATGATGCTTTCAAAACAAACACCATTTTTAATAACACCACTTTCATCATCTTCAACTTTCTCACTATCCTCCATACTATATTTCATTTCAAGAATATCCCAAAACATTTTTGCATAACATATTTCACCAAACTCATACAAAATACTAGACAAAATGTTTTCATCTAGAATTGACATAATGAGAAGTAATGCTATGACAATTATGCACTTATCATCAAAATTCATAGAAGTTTTTTGGAAAATTTTCCATAAATCTACTGAACCAAGCAGTCCCTCCATTTTAATTGCCCAAAGCTTAAAATTTTTACCTGAGAACAATGGCAGAATAAGAATTAATTGCTTCAATATTGCATCGATGTCTTCAAATTGTTCATTGATGTTGTCCAATTCTGCGTTTTGATCCTTAAGTATAGAGTCTTTTGCTACAAACCTTTCATATTTATCTGTGACTTCCGTTAATTGTTTCAGTTTTCTCCGAAATGGTTTAATTTTCCTTTTTCATTCCATAACTACTTTACTTGCTACCAGTCAACTCCTACTAGTCAACTCCACTCAGCTCCACCAACAACTCCTAGGTTTTCACGCCTCTCAGTTCACATCACAATAGGGAACAACGACCTACTTCACCTCACAGCAGCTACGGATCCTTAGAGACTCTCCTTAGCAAACACACAACAGATCTTAACTATTGATTTAATTAACTATGCACAATCCACGCTATGGTCCATGACTCACACCATACATGCTGAAGTCAAACTCCATCTCCAGCTTCAAATCTCCACACTCATTCTACTATGGGCTTCTAGGCCACATCTGATGACCGTTGCAGGTCAATGCAAGCACAAATTGCTCCTTACACCTCACAATTTTTTTGATGCAAATAGTTTTACACACTACAACCAGCTTGATTTGTGTAATACTTCAACGCAGTGTGCAACAGGTACACAACCATGCTCCACCCACACAGGGATGGGCCACTAAGGGCGATACCACTTTAAGGTAGCACAACAAACTCCTTCACGGTAATAACTCCACACACGGATTCGGTTATCAGGTAGCAATTTCCATTGCCTTTTTCAGGCTTCACGATCCCATGCTTAACAAACACTCAACAAATTGCACCTGCAAACGCTCAACACACTATGAGTTTCCAAAATGATTTTCACTGGTTGGTCGGCCCCACAAGGTCTTCAACTTCCAACCTGGATCGGCCAAACCCTTAGATTCACCGCCTCCAAACACACATTTCATTTAACACAATGAGCTCTCTATATTCAAAACACAGCGGATCAAACAACACAACACCATGCTCCACCTCAGACAATGATCTTCCCGCGCTGAACAACTATCACCAATCAGTGCCAACAACACATCACACTATCTCACAACTCAGAACAACACACAAAACTTCCTCCACACCACACGAGCTCGATAAAACCAGGCTTTTCACACACAGATCCATTGTCGTGTCGTCGAATTTCACCATGAAATTAAACAAAAATTAACTTTGTATCCGGCCTGCACACACTCGGATGTCTTCAAATCACAAACACCCACAAAAATAAATAAATTACTAGTGCGCTATCACACAACGCCACCTAATTTCATCACACACTAACAACGCTCCATCAACAAAACAGTGATAAGAGGTCAGGGCATATACAACTAATTGCTAACTCCAATATCATTCACACTGTCTTCACATCAAGCACTCCACACAGCTCAACGCCAAACTGCACAATGCCTCCATAATTGCTCTCTCCAGGACTGCACTAAGACACTCAACACCACAATCAGCCTCACGCAATGATTTGCCACTAGACCTCCTCGAAGAAGCCCACTTGAGATCTATCTCCTCACAGCTCACCTGAGCTCCGATACCATGACAGAAACTTGAAACTCCATTAAAGAGCTTGTCGATTGCATTATACATAAGATGATTTATACAGAAGCTCAGTGGGTAAATCTATAAGGATTCACCGACTATCATTTAATGTTTATCTAAATCGTCGACTATCGCCAACTCCCCACCAACTACTCGTCATCATATGATCAGGACAGACGACTCGTGATTATTATTCTAACAATATCGATTTAAGGTTTAAAAATATTTTATAAATCTGTCGTTAATAAGTATATGCAACAGTAATGATGATTCCTAGTAACCATAAATTTAAGTCATCAACTAAAATGAAATCTACCAATGGTGGTGTGTATGGACACAAAATTTCATGGATGTTAAATTTTTTTGTTTAATTTTAAGTTGTTAATTTCTTTTTGTTTTAAATCATGGGAATGGTAATTCATTTAAATGTTTTAAGCTATAAATAAATGTCTACCCTTCTCGATATATTACCATAGATCAATATATTGTTTTGGAAACTCAATATATATTTTATCCAACCACCTAAATTATGAATCTATTAAGATTATAAATTTAGAAAAAAAAAAATATTTGAATTAAGAAATTTTAATGTAAATAAGAAAGAAGAAATCATTTTAACGTCCACGAGACTATAAAAAAATAGTTTATGGGATAAATTGAAAATAGCCTATGGGACAGATTGTTTCTCCATCTCATTCTTGTATTCAACCATTTTCTTGTGAAGCTTCTCGACAAACCCCTAGCTGAATAGTTTATTCCAAGAGCTCGCTGCCATAATATCTGCATAGCATTCTTTGTTTTCTTTGAAGCCCTCACATTCTAAACTGAAATGCTTTTCTGTTTCCAGTTTTCTGAAAGAATAAAAAATACATACTCTTTCTTCCCACACTTCTTTTGGTCTTTTCCAATGCCCTGTTTCACAATGGAGTTAATGAGAATTAGTCCTTAACTGAGAAATAAGAATTTTGGCTCTCCAAGAAATATTGGCTCCTATGTACGTTTTTTGTTGATGATTATGAGTGAGATTAAACTTTTCAATATAGTACTTTTTTTTCTCCCTTACTCCTTGTCCCAAGTACGCATGTGGAACTTATCCATAACAAAAGATTTTATCTCTTTGTTGTTTGTGGGACACATGTTCAAGCAAATACCCCATTTACTAAACCATTTGATATTTTTCCACATCCAAATCTTCTTTCTTTTGCACAATTAGGCCATCTTCCCTCTTCCATTTGCTCAATTTTTTTTAAATATCTTATGACTTGCACCATAACAATTGCTTCAATAGGAGCAATGCCTATTTCACTTAACAAGATAGTATAAGGAACTGCACTTTTAATTTTCAATTTGTTTGTAATCAAACACTTTTGAATTTTCTCAATTGTCTCCACTGCATGTCAGATGTACTATTGACCCACAATTCACAACCATAGATAATCACCAGAATCACTAAAAGCCCAAAAAGAGTTTGAGTGGTTTTCCAACCCCCAAAGTTCTTTTCTTTCTACAGTCGTCCCAACTTAGATTTCTGTTGAAGTCAATTCTGAGGTATTTGTAATCCGCAACTTCTTCTAGAGTGTTTCCTTCAAATTAGAACTTATGCTAGTTATGTTTTCTTTTGTTAGAAAAAACCACTACTTTCGTTTTGCTAATATTGACTTGCATCTCCACCCCTCTACAAAAATTCTCAAGGGAAAGTAAGTGCTATTGCAAACCAAGAGCAAATTTAGCAATCAAAATAAGGTGATCTGCATACAAAAGAAGCCTTATAACAAACTTGCCCAAATGGATACCGTCACCCCCTTGTGAATTTAGCCACTCTTCGAGCTTGTTAATATATAAACCAAAAAGGGTAGGAGAAAATGAGCAACCTTGCTTGACCCCGATATCACTTCTAAAACTTTCAAAGATGCCTACTGAAGTTCTAATCTTGACTTTCACCTCTTCATACAGCCTATGCACAACTGCTCTCACATGCCTAGGAACCCCAAGTTCCTCCATTATGTGCCACAACTTATCCCTAAGAACCGTGTCAAAAGCTTTTCTGAAATCAACAAAGCAACAAAAAACTTCTTCCTTTTTCTCCCAAACTTTTTCAATAACATGCTTTAAAGTTATACCGTGATCAATTATAAAATGTTTAGATTTAAAACTTGCTTACTCTTTAGCAAACTTATATAATATTTTTCAAAATAACTAATATCCCTATACACTAAAATTTTTGAATTATTTTGAAAATTCAAATATTATATCTTCTATAAAATATTATAACCTTACACTATTAAAAGATTTACTATTAAATTAATATTTAATAAAACCTATAATTTTTATTAGTTAAAAAAAATAAATGTGGCGTAATAGACTTTTATTACAAATTCCGGATAAACTTTATACATTTTTAATGCTATTAACCTTAATTTCTGAATATATTTCTTTATGATATATTCATAATTCATGTTCAAACTTAATTAAATCCAAAATTAAAAAAAATAAAAAATAAAAAATTACATAACCATTCCAAGGCCAGGCGCATTTATATTGAAGCAATTAACATGCATTAAAAATTTAATGAATTTACATGGTAATAATGAGTAACACACTGATTATTTCTTATAATATATATAAAATATTTTCATATATAAGATTATGATTATATATTTGGGTTTTACTTTATAAATAAATATCTTATTATTTAATTATTTAATTAAGAGTGGAGTGGAAAATAATTATTATTTTTATTTAAAAAGAAATATAGTTTCCATTCCTATCAAATGCCTTAAAATCTTTTATCATTAATTTTTCATTAAAATTTATTACTATACATTAACCCATTTATATACCTGAAAACAAAACTCCAAAAAAATTAATTCCATCGACCAACGCAAGTGCTATTTGAACTTAAACATGTACACGTTTTCTTCACTCATATGCAAATCTTCACGCATTTTTCATGAATATCACATCAATCGACTAACTATACTCTATCTTTGGTGTTTCCCTCGAAATTTGGCTATATAGAATATTACAAATCATTCGACTTATACCCCTAAGATTATGACCTTTATCTATTATATTATTTTTGTATTTGTATATGATGAATGTGAGTGTTTTTTTTTCCTTTATGTGAATGTTTTATGTTTTTAGGAGCGTGAGGGTTATTTTTTTGGTTAATTTAGTGAAATCGGTAATGGGTAGTTTTAGCTTTTACTATTATACTTTTCAGAGCCTATGACGTGTTTTCCTCTTTGTAGATCAGGTCACTTTTGGGGGCCTATGACCTATCCTCCTCTCTGTAGATCAGGTCATGTTAAAGAGATTGAACCTTGGTTCTCTTAGTTTGCAAGTCTTTACATCACTTCGATGACCAATTGAGTCACCCTCCTAAGACTCATAAGGTTAAATATTATTTTGAAAAGATTTTTTTAATTGATTGGATAGCTAGTTATATTTTCTCATTTTATCATTAGTTTAAGTGATGAGTTCTTTTTAATAATTTATTAGAAATATTTATTAATTATAGATTTTTAATACCTAATTAAGTGTTAAGTCTAATTTCTTATTTAAATAAAAAGCTTCAACTAAGCTATCAGTAGTGTTTCCAATGTTTTAACAAAGAGTTCAATTGAATGTAAATGGTTCGCCCAATTTTCAATGTACAATTTACATTGCTCCACGCTTAACCATATCAATCATTATAAGTTCTTTGGTCATAACATATTGGCTTACTACGCTAAATAACATATTAGAAAACCTAGATCCATCTTAAGTCCAGGGTTAATATGGATCTTAAGTTGTTATTCTTGCATTTCATAATAGATTTCCTCAAGCTTTTGAATAGGCTTCATCATAAAAAATACTACAGAAAAATAACATGGACTTGTAAAACACCATCAGTAAACCCATCAAATGACTAACTCAAACTTATCTTAACTAGTTTATGACCTAAACATTTTTTTTTTTTTTTTTTTTTTTTTAATTTTGTTTTAAATAATTTGACTAAGTCAATATAACATAAAATTACAAAACATAAAGAATTAATAATATTTTACAGCATCATTATAATACTGGGTTGTAGAGCACCTCTTTGCACAATAATTTATGGTGATTAAGACTATGATCTTACATCCCCTCCCCTCTTTAGTGCATATCACCATACATGTGTACGTACATATTATCATACTAGGCTCCTTGGCGCTTAATCACTACATTCTCTTCGGCCCAAAACATACATAATGGTTTCGTAATTTGATAACTCTTGCAACAATTCCCCCCAACAATTTGTCATTCCATCCAATTTACATATGCCAAGGAAATGTACCCCTTTCATTAGGTTGTATCACTTTCTTTCTAATGCTCCAGAAAAATAAGCTAGGAGGTCTTAGAGTTGTAGCACTAGGAATTCCATCTATTATACTTTCAGAATTGATTGACTCATGTGGAAATTCCAACCAACAATCTCTCATTCCCCATGAGTGTACAAAATCCAAGAAATGGGACTTCCTTTCACATTATAGTCCCTCAGAAAATCTTCATCCCCTTTAGGGCCAGGAAGTCTCGGAGTTGTAGATCTAGGAAATCCATCTACATTACTTCCATAGTTTATTGAACTCTGTAGAAATTAGAATATTTTTAAAGGATTGAAATATTAGACCTATGTATAGTATTCTAAACGACTAGTTTGGTTTAAAAAATTAAATATACAGATAGTAGATGGATATTCAATAAAAAAGAATGTATAATTTATTATTAAAGCTTATAATTGTTTGGTGAATATTAACAATTTAATCATATCTATGTAAAAATAGATTATTTTTAACCAATTTTGTGAATTCATAATACATACATACATATATATATTTATAAAATGAAAAAAATATCCATTTGGTGAAAATCCCCCCCTAAGCAATTCCTTGGCAACAATTCCAACAAACAACCTCTCATTCCTATCAACCTGCACAACCCAAGGAAATGTACCCCCCTTATTTGCATCCTAGTCCCTCCTATTGTACCAATTCTGTCCATGGCCTTAGTGCAGATCAATTGGGAGGTCTCAGAGTTGCAACTATAGTAACTCTAGCTACAATATCAAAGTCTGAAAACATTCTTTTGAGCTGAAACAAGTCCATTAGACTTTATTTATTTGATGCTCTTTTTTTATCTCCACTTCCCTTTAGTGCTTTTCTTTCTTGGTTTTGAATTCATGTCCTCATTTCCTCAGTTTTCCCTATTGCAACCATCAAGAAAATATGCATGTTATAGTTATTTTTCTATAATAATGATCTTATTCACATGAGCCCTCAACTCCACAATGTAATGTTTATTCAAATCTTAGTTTGTAATCATAAACCAATACTTATTTGTATGTTATTTTTTACATTTCACAAATCTTCCATTGGAAAGAACTTAGTCTTATATATACCTTCATGAATCTATGCATATGCATTCTTAAGGTTCCTTTTCATGGCTATACTCACCTTTTAGGCTCATACATCCCCTTCACTAGTACATAGTTCCTTAGGTGATCTGTGATCTCCCAAATTTCACAAATTTCTAAGCAATATTGCAATTCTTCAATTTTGGACGTTGGAGACAATTTTGGTATATGGGACTTAGGAGAAAGGAGAAGTTTGATTCCTTAGTGGGTTGTGGGGGCCACAAAGAAGGAATTCATACTCCCTTAGTAAGCTTGTACTGGTGGAGAGAGAAGAAGAGGAGGGAGATCAAATTAGTGGGAAAAGGGGCCCACAATGAGGGTAAAGGAGGCAACATGTATAAATAGGAGAGGAGGGCCTACATTTAGGGTGTTTTAATCATCTTACAACTGAACACATTGTTTGCTTGAACTGCTTAGCTAAACTAACATTGTGCTTTTAGCACAAGGAGATTTCTAGGCGAAGGTTTCAACTCCATCTTCGGTGAATATGAGTGTCGCCCTAGGGGATCCTTTATGTTAGGATATTCCGACACATAGGAAAGAGTTAAGTATAACTTGGTCTAGTGTAGAGTTAGGTAAAGTGTATTTCATTACTGTGTGCTTTTGTAACTTACAATCTAATGGTCATGATATGTAGTGATCCGATGGTTCATTCTCTCCTTGGTATTACCGATACTTGACCCAAGGCTTAACACCCGATTAGTCATGGTATTAGAGCTATTTGAGGGTCGCATCCATTGGTGATCCAAATATGAAGCCGGTAGAACTTCATCCGATTGTCGTTTCCTAGATATACTGTTTCTGATTACTTTCGGGCTGAGAGGAATTCTCTATTGTGTTAGGAGCATCTGTTCTAGGGAGGAATCCCTTTCGTTTCATGCGAAAAAAGTTTTTGGTAGCCCTAGCTACGTCATTTTTAAGATCTGGAGGTATATAGTGTTTATTTGCAGTTTTTAGTTATTTTCTCTCTGTTTATTTCGGTTTATTTATCTCTTTGTTTTTTATTACCGGATCTATACCTTTCATTTCTGCGTATGCTCTTTGCCCTACAACTCTGTGCTATCTGGGCAAATCAGAAACAGAAAGGAAGGATTTTTCTGATGTGTATGCTCTTTTTCGTTACGCCTTAGTGTGATATCGGAAAATCAGAAACATTGAGGAAAATATTTAGTTTCTGGATAAAGCTAACTTCAAGCCGTAAGTTTTGTTTTTTTTTGTATGTCCGTGTTGGGTTTTTTGTTTTTTGTTTTGTAAGCAAAAAACAGCTTTCTCAAGTAAACAAATTCCCTAAAGCTTCAGTGACTAAAAAAAAATGATCCTTCCTCTTTTCCAAAAATTATTAACCTTTTAAACTAGCTCACTTGGTCCAAAGTTACTTTATGAGAATAGAGGTCTTGAGTTCAAGTCTTTCTTTTCGTTGACTTACTTTTTCAAAAAACACATGTAGCTTATATTTTAAAGTCACCATATGTAAAAGTATTCTCACCCATTATAAAAAGTGAGTCACTTATAATTTTAAAGTCTATTTATCTTTTATTTAAGTTACAATTTAGTGGGTAGCTCATAAAGTACCATTGTAAAAGTGACTTTCACTTATTTATAAAAGTGAGTCACATAATATTTTTTTAAAAGTGAGCTGATTAGATTTATTTTTGGAGAGAGGGGGTGATTTTTTTAATATAATATCATCATTCATTTCCGCACATTCACGCACTTCTTTAGCATCTTCAACAACTTTTCTTCAAAAAGCCATAACTTCTTCATCCGGAAGTCGTTTTCAAAGCCATTTTTTTTAATCAACCTAATTTTTCGAGATTTTTCCATTGAAACAATTAGTTTCAATATCTACAGCTTCAGTTTCTATTAAAATAGAAAGTCCATGCCAAGTTATTCTTGGCAGCACCAACTACTTCCAATGGTGGTCCTACATTGTGGATTTACTTAGAAGTAAAGGTCTTTACAGAATAGCCTCAGGCCAAGAAACCAAACCTCAAGATGAAGATAAGGCAGCAAAATGGGAAAATAGGCAAGATCAAGCACATGGGTTAATAGGGATGTCTATTTCTCTAGACCTTAGATTCCATATCACAGAACTTGATACTCTTAATGAAGTAATGAAAAAACTCACTAAAGTTTTTGGAATTACAAATGAAATTAGAGCCCATCAACTCGAAAATGAGTTGTTTACATTGGACCCCAATAATTTTTCTTCCATTGAAGATTTTTGTCTAAGTTCAAGACCCTTAGACTTCTCTTGGAAGGTGTTAAGGTTAAGAAAGAAGATGATAGCCTTATCTATTCCATTCTTACTAACTTGGGACCAACGTATTCTGTGTTTGTTTCCACCTTCCATTCTACTAGAGAAGCCTTTATTTCTCAAGGACAAGACTATAAGTCCCCCTCTTTTGATGCCTTTTGTGATTCTCTAATAAGAGAACAAGAAAAGCTCTTATATCTTGGTCTTCTTAATCTTGGGAACTCTTCTAAGAAAGCCTTAGCTGCTCAATAACAACCAAATTCAAAGAATCCTAAGAAGAAGTATCCTAAAAGTAATGGTCCTAAACCAAACAAGGGTCCTAAGCAATTTTAGTCTCAAACGGAAAATCACTTCAACAAAATGATAAGGCAAATAAAAACAAAGGGAAGAAGACTGATAGACATTGCCACTTTTGTAATTGAGATGGTCACTTAGAATCCAAATGCTTTAAGAAGATGGAAGCCTTGGAAGCAACAATGAAGATGCATAACATCCATTTGGAGCACTCTTCAACTTCAACTTCATCTTCAGGAATAACACTTTCTACATGTGGTTGTCAAGCATCTCGGTCTGGTTATGCACTAAATGTATCTTCTTCTTCTCATTCTGATGAGTGGCTCATTGATTTTGGAGCTTCTTATCACATGGCCAAAAACAAAGCCATGTTTTCTTCTTTAAATGATTGTAACACCAAAAATATATATGTTGGTGATGATAGATCTCTTACTTTTGTAGGGTCTGGAACTGTTCATCTAGACAATGGTAAATTTAATGATGTATTATGTGTTCCAACCTTATCCTGCAACCTTCTATTTGTATATCAGATAAATCCTTCAGGTGAAGGTAAAATTGTTGAATTTTCACCTTACGATGTTGTAATTAAGGACCTAAGAGATCCTAGACAAATTTTAGCTACTGGCATTGTTGATGATTCTACAAGGTTGTATAAGTTTAACAACTTTGGGTCATCAAATCTTCCCTTGGTATTTGTTTCTCATAATGATGAAATGAGCAAACTTTGGCATGAGCAATTTGGTCACTTAAACTATCGCTTCCTTCAAAATCTATGTAAAGAAAATATGGTGACAGGTCTTCTAATGGTATCTTACAGAGATGGTGTTTGTTCTAGATGTGTACTTGGAAAAAATCATTGAGATAGTTTGGAAAAACATGCCTCTGGGCATGCCTCAGCCCCTTTATAGCTTGTGCATAGTGATTTATGTGGTCCACTTCTAATTGTTTCATTCTCTGGCTACAAGTATTTATTAACTTTCATTGATGATTTCTCTAGATGCACTTGGGTATACTTCTTAAAACTCAAGAGTGAAGTATTTAACATGTTCTTGGCCTTTAAGACCTTTGTTGAAAAACGATCTGGGCATCAAATTCTTAAGCTAAGATATGATAATGATGGAGAATATGTTAACAACAAATTTATCAACTTTTGCACTGAGCATGGAATTCAAATGCAACATATTGTTCCATATACTCCACAACAAAATGGTGTAGCTGAAAGGAAGAATGGCACCTTAAAGGAAATGGCTAATTATATGCTTCAATCTAAAGGACTTAGTCTTAATTTTTGGGTAGAAGCAATTAATTGTGCAAATTACATAGTAAATCGCACTCCTACTAAGGTTTTAAAGAATATCA
>APFE030869260.1:77145-118464 GCA_000404065.3 Pinus taeda | reverse complement strand
ACACATTGAACTACACATGCACTTCATCAAAAAGCTCATTCATGACCATGTTCTTGAAGTGCAATATTGTTCAACAGATGATCAAGTTGCAGACATCTTTACAAAGGCTCTCACAGAGGCGAAGTTTACTAAAATTCAATTTATGGTTGGAGTTTAGGAAGTTGTCACTAAGGGGGGATAAGCTCTAATGCCTCCTTCCTTCTCATATTGTGTCATATTTGTACATCCTTCAATCCTATCCCAAGTTGTTCTTAAGGGGGGATGTTAGGATATTCTGACACATGGGAAATAGTTAAGTATAAATTGGTCTAATGTAGAGTTACATAAAGTGTGTTTCTTTTCTATGTACTTTTGTAACTTAGAATCTGCCGGTCATATATGTAGTGATCAACGGTTCATTCTGTCCTCAGTATTATCGACACTTGATCCGTGGCTTAACACCTGATTGGTCAATGATCTATATTTAAAGAGCATGGAGGGTCATTTCTAGGTTAATTGTTCATGAGAGAAGCTTATGTAAATTTTCATTCTTTTTTTAATAAATTGCCTGAAGTGGCCACGTTGGCTCAAGTCGTGGACTATTTTCCTCTTTAAGGGTTTTAACCATGTCAAGAATACTGGTGTATTATTATGTGATTTGTTTGTGAGTGGTGTCCTTTGGTGTTGTATCTGAGGAACTTACCTTGTAAATTCCTACACTTTAATCACACTAGGAGCCATTCCGAAGTTATGGTAGGAATTTATTTCCCAGTGCTATATGTGGATAGGACGCTGGGGAAATTTTCACTTGTGGGAGGAGGTAGTTGTAGTAGAGGGGAAATTATGAGAAATTTAGGGGTGGCTTAACTAGGCATTTTCTAAATATTGTGGGTGAATTACACACTGGATAGTGAGGGAATAATACAAACCGAATTTTGTTTTTTGGGGCCTGTGTAGGCCCTCATTGGAAGGATTGCGCAAAGACTAGGGAGTAGCAGAGGTTGAGAATTTGAGAGATGGAGATATAAGGATTTTTGTGGGGGGAACTTAAAGGAAATTTTAAGGGAGAATTGTGGCTGAATTTTTGGGAAATTCTACAACAAATCTTGGCAGTGAAAATTGGTCGAGGTATTGGGTCGTACACCCTATATTGTGGGTTTTCTGGGATGTGATATTGAGGCTAATATCTTTTTGGGTTTTGTGGAGTTTCTTGATAAGAAACACCAGCTACATTTTTAGGAATTTTTGAGCATTATAGAGGGTGACTTCTCAGTTCCTTCCAAACAACAACAACAATAAATTTATGGATCAACGTAGAGATTTAGTGGGCAGAGTTTCCAACACTTGGACAATGATTTTATAACCTAGGTTGGCTTCTCTTGGTGTAGAAAGCCCATGAATCCTATTTCCTATATTTTATTATACTTATTATGGCCATAAATTTTAATAAAGACCCAGTTTCAGTGCCATAATTTGTGTATATGATTTTATGTGTTTGTATGTGATGTTCATGTTGCATGTGTTATGTTATCCACTATTAATTTCCTATTAGGAATATTATAGTGGTATAAGAGCTATGTTTTTGGCTAACTATGGGTCTAAATCATGGTAATGCCAAAGATGCGATTGTTGGGCCAAAATTTCAGACATTAAAACTCTAGTCTAGCTGTACTAAAGTAGCACCATTATGATAACCATACACCAGGTTCCTTGTTTATGCATGCCCATTAAATGTAGATTTCTGAGTATATTATTATTGGGTACTCATTTTTGGACATAAACAAATAAGAGCAACAATGCATACACCAAGTATCCTACAATATCTCACAATGAACAAAATAAACAAGCTTAGAAAATCACAAGTGACTTAGGATACTTGCAACCTATAGAAGACTTGAAGCGTGACCTTTGTAGTGTGTAGAGGATCAAGATAAGGATTGTGGATCTATAGATCGATGGGAACACGAGAGTGCCTAAATAGTGGATCTAGCATGTTGCATAATTTTTTTCTCTTAGTGGCAAATTTATTAGCTCATGAAGAAATATGATGAGGAGTATTTTTCAAGGGCTCAGATCAAGGAATGATGAGGAGCTAAAGTGAAAGTATCCAAAACTCCTAAGAAAGAGAAAAAATCAAATGAAAAGAGAGAAAATTTGTTTCACATGTCAGGAAGCATGAACACCAGATCACAAATGTAAAGTTACAGATGACAGACAAGTGGATGGGACTACAAAAATTGTAGAAAAACATGAAATAGAAAGGGAATCAAGTCATCTGATTAATGAGAAAGTTGAGGGTTCCATGGATAAATAGGAGTCACATGAGGAACGCTCCAACTTACATGATTAGGAAGAGATTCCTTCTAACCCTTTTGATGAGGATTCTTATTTTATATTTAAGTCCATTAATTCTCACGAGGATGCCTTTAAGGAGCATGAGCCATCATATGGAGATGTTGACAACAACCTAGATATGCATGCATTTTTGATGGAAGAGTGTGGTGGGAAACATATGGCTTCCATGAGTGAAGAAGACCAAGGAGGAGATTTGTGAGGTGAGCTACTAGTGATAATTCAACATTAGAAATACATAGTGGAGCACAATCTGCATGATGGGCCATTTTTGGAGAGACAACTAGTGGTTCATGTTGAGCCTATGATGGAGGAAGATGAGAAACCATCCTTGGGGCCAACCATTGATGGGGGGAAGATATATGCAGAAACAACCAACAAAAGCATAGTATTTTCAGACAGTAGCTCTCTTCAGGCATACATAGATGGGGGTTGAAACACTATTTGGTTACCAGGATAATGGGATAAGGTGATATGAATTGCATAAGGTGCAACATTTGCATGTTGAGGTTGTTGCACATATGGGTACACATGAATTTTCTTTTTCCCTTTGGGTTGGATGGCGAGAGTTGTTGAGTTGGTACCTAGAGGAGCTAGCAAGGTGTTTGGATACATCCATGAATAGGAGCATAGTTCAACAGGGGTCATGGTTTTCTAGAGGAGCTTGAGGGATGGATCATGATTGGTATCCAGGTGGGACCTCCCATCACTTCATGGGTTGGGTTAGTCATGGTATTAGTAGGATGGTGGATCAGATGTATTGACTCACCCACATTTTCATATTCCCATCATAGTTCTGGACAATGCTAATGGCAAGTCGGGCTGATAGGGGAGAAAGAAGACTTTGTGAGTTATCTTGGCATGTTGGCCGTGAGTGGGGCCATTAGACAATCAATGTACCTTGGCAAGAGGTTTTCAGAGGTGGTGGCATCGACAGGCCACCAGATAGTTCCTTGTATAGAGAGGAGGATTCCCTATGGATATATGGTGCATAAGGATCATGGAGGAGAAACACCCTAGTGACACCACCACAAGCACATATGGAGATTCACCTATAATATATCTTAGGAAGGATCAGGAGGGGAGGTCCACTCATCCGAGGGTATGGAGACAAGAGAGTGGATATGATGAGACTACCAATATGTAGGCTTATACTTACTAACTCAGTGTTATACAATTGCATCCAGTGAAGTATATGGGCATGAAGCGGTGCAAAATGATATGCAAAGGAGCATGAGGTTGCGCGATGGTGTTTAGTATTGTGAATGGTCGCATTGGGGTGTAATAGGAGAAACTCACATCGTAGTGCATTTCCTTATAATGTGATAAACACATCGATACAAGATATATGCCAACTAATCTGCAATAACATGTAGCAAGGTCCAACAATGCATAAAGATGCACAACTAGCTGCAATTGTATGATATTGGGCATGAGGATACATGGTTATATATAGTGGCATGCAGGGCTGAACTATGGACCTGAAGAGTGCTATTAGTAGGAAGACTTCTTAATGAGAGTGTTAGGTAGGCCATTGAGGAAGACATACCCAAGTTTGGAGAGAAAATTAGTCATGGAATTGGTTAAGAGTGTCCACACAGGTTCTCAACCACAGCCATCGAAGCCTAGACATCTCTCACTCATTAGCATCACTGAAAATTGAAGGGAGCCTTGTTGTGTCTCATCGAAGCCCACGTTGTCGATAGGAGGACTTGGAAGATTTACGTAAAATTAATATATGTGATTCAGGCATCAAGGGCATGATAAAGATTCCCTAGTGGAGGAGTAGGGCCGACACACGAATTAGTAGCCAAATGCTAGGGATGAGGTGATCTTCTGCAGAGGTGGTATATCATTCATCTCTAAGCCCACACTTGGGGAGTTGATCATGGGGGAGACATGTGCCTTTACATCAGTAGGGATTATCAGTATCTTGGATGAGCAGAGGATACCATATATGGTTGAGGCATTTTTCTAATGGAACTTGGGCTTAAGACATTGTATTGGAACATTGCCGAGGATGTAGATGATAGACTTAGTGGTGACGATTATCTAAAGTAGGAAAAATCTGCATACATTGATTCAGTTGTGGGTATCAGATATCCTTTTGTTGGCCACATTAAAGGATTATATGTATGGAACATAGGGTTCCTAGTGGACATCAATACTACACTATGGCAGATGTCGGGAATGGGAAGTGATGGGACTTAAAATTGGATTTGGGTTCTAGGGATCCATTGGGGCAATACATCACCTTTCTCCAAGAGGATCATTGAGATGACAATGACAAGATGGCATATTCCTCAAGAGGAAAGATCAGGGATTGTTAGGATTATCACTACAGGTCGAGGAGGGTCTTCCTTACTATTATTCTAGCTAGGGATTGGACAAGGATTGGTTGATTATGGTCTTGACAGGATGCCCTGGCAGGATAGTGTTCAACATTATGGATTTGTCCTCATTTGGGGTTGTGACAAAGGATTATGGGAGTGGATGGATCTGTAGGAGCATGAGGGTGTCACATGCATGCCCAGAATGGCACAACGCCCACACGGTGACCTCACTTCGAGATTATTATGGGACTCAAGAGCTGTAAGGTTACACAGTTGGGTCATAGATTAGGAAGCATAGATTCCCACAAGGGAGGGTCACCTTAATCTTCCATTGAGTTTCCATTTGGAAGCAGGCATTTTGCTTCCCCCAAACATGTTGCAATGGGATAGTGCTACCCATTGGTGGTTATATGATTGGCAGGAAATGGCTATGATTGACTCGTGGGAGCAAGGGATTTACTCCATGAGGCTTTTGTCATCCCTCCAAGAATTCCCTCTTGAGGTACGTAGGATCAACTTCTCGATGGGTCAACTTTTTGAGGAGTTAATAGGGGTTTGGCATTATCAAGGCACTCTGCTTTCTGGCAGTATGTAGGTGGTCTCTAGCACCAATACATTTTTTGACTGTGCATGGAGCAAGGCAGGCTTCACATTAAATAGGATGTCTTAGGATCCTAGTATAAAGGGATTCCTTAATGGTAGGATAGTGCATGGATCCTTCATGACATAGTGGCACATTTGGGGCCCTGGTATTGCTTGAAGAGACAATTTGTGTTAGACAATAGAGTAAGCACTTGATTAGGCAATGTTTGAGGACAAGCAATTTTTGGCAAGGAGGACTATGATGTCCCAAATTTCACAAATTTCTAAGGCATATCAAAATTCTTTAATTTTGGACTTTAGAGACAATTTTGGAAAATGGGACTTAGGATAAAGGAGAAAACTGATTCCTTAGTGGGTTGTGGGGGGGCAAAAGGAAGGAATTCACAATGGTGGAGAGAGGAGAAGAGGAGGGAGATCGAATTAGTGGGAAAGGGGGCCCACAAGGAGGGAAAAGGAGGCAAAAATTATAAAAAGGAGAGGAGGGCCAACATTTGGGGCCTTTTGTTCATCTTGCAACTGAACATGTTGTTTTGTTGAGCTACTTAGCCAAGCTAACATCATGCTACTCAGCACAAGGAGATTTTTAGGTGGAGGTTTCAACTCCATATTCAGTGAGATACGAGTGTCACCCTAGGGGAGTCTTTGGACACATTAGAAGCCATTCCAAAGTTGTAGTAGGAGTTTATTTCCCAGTTTTCTATATGGCTAGGATGCTAGAGAAATTCACACTTGAGGGAGGAGGCAACTTTAGTGCATGAGAAATTTAGGGAAATTCAGGGGTGGCTTGGCTAGGCATTTGCCAAATATTGTAGGTGAATTTTAGGCTGGAGAGTGAGGGAATAATACAAAATAATTTCTCTCTTTCTATAGCCTTTGTAGGCCTTCACTAGTAGGATTACACAAATACTTGGGAGAAATAAAGATGAGGAGCTTGAGGGTTAGAGATATAAGGATTTTGGTGGGGGATACTTACAAGAAATTTTGAGGGAGAATTGTGGCTCAATTTCTGGACATTTATATATTAAATTTTCTAGTGTGAATTGGTGGAGGTATTGGGCCATACACCCTATCTTTTGGGTTTTATGGGGTGCGATATTGAGGCTAATTCCCTTTTATATTTTGTAGAGTTACTTGAGAAGAAACACTAGCTGCATTTTCAGGAATTTATGAGCATTATAGAGAGAGACTTCTTAGTTCCTTCCCAACAGGAACAACAACAAAGTTATGGGTCAACAGAGAGATTTAGTGGGCAAAGTTTCTAACAATTGGGTAATGATTTCATATCCTGGGTTGGATTCACTTGTTGTAGCAAGCCCAATATTCATCTTTCCTAGATTGTATTGTAAGTCTTATTCTTCTTATAAATTTTAATAAAATACCTAGTTTCGGTGCCATAATTTGTGTATATGATTTTCTATGTGTCCATGGTTATATGTGTTTTTCGTGTTGCATGTGTTCTATTATCCAATATTAATTTCCTATTAGGAGTACAAGATCCATCTTACCAAGACTTTCATGTGCAAGGAGAACACTAACTTAGTACTATACCTTCACTGGTAGTTTGTATCCTATGGAAATCATAGGGTTTCAATGTCATAAAAATGGAATTATTATTAATATTTAAAGCTTTAATAATCACCATTTTTTCTCTATCACAGACATACAATCATCATGAGATTACATCATAATAATTTCCATTATAATTTTTGAATATGTTTCATATAGGAAAATCAAATTTCTTAATTATGATATTCCTTCTCACAATGTTTGGCTCTTGCAACAGTAGGTATTAGACTTCCTTATGGGCTTACACCATTTCCATATTGAATACCATATTAGTTGCAAATCTTTTTTAGCTTTCAATCATCCAAACAAATTCTTAATTTCCATGTGCATCATCATTTTAGTTCAACATTTACAACCACTCACAAAGTGATCTTATAATTATATCATACTAAAAATTCCATCACTTCACTTATTAATCATATTAAATGGAATGAAAATATCATTCCTTATATATGAATTATCTAGCACACCAACCTATCAAAATTAGGTATTTGAACAACAATTTGGTGTGCTAATACCCATGGTCACATCTACACAATGTATCCTTGTATTGACTTGAGAAAACTGTATATCTAGGTCATGTATTCCATAATGGTAAATTGGAAGGTCTAATAAGCACCTCAATACATCATTTAGACTCTTCCCTACTGATGAGCACCAATATTGCAGCAAGAATGCTACAACTCCTGGGGCTATCAACTTTACTTTATCAACCTAAGGTTCATACAAACTTCGAGGTGACTATGTTGTATACACAAGCAGATGCGATGGGTCCACTCTTTTTCACTGTTGAGCTAGCGACAGACCACTATAGTTTCTCAAACCAGCTTTCTATTGATTCAAAAGAAGCTTGATTACCAATGAGGAAAGGGGAATTTTACACTAATTGGGAGAATTGAAAAAATGTCTATTGTAGTAAGGAAAGACTGAAATCAAATTCTTTGAACACACCACTCATCTAACTAATTGCTAAGAGATCTTGCTTCAAACGGATTCTAGGCTAACATGTGTGTAATCCTAGCTGTCCTAGGCATGAAATCTGAAGTAACCAAACATTCTACTACTGTGCATATGAATGAACATAATAACTCTTTTTTCCTTTTTGTCCCTTTTTCTGAAAATTTAAATGTTGAATCTTCTTGGTGATGTGGCAAGTGGGCTAGAGATGGTGGTGACAGGTCAGATGGCTTGGGAGGCAAGCAGGGGTCTTCTCCTATTCTTCAATATGTTTTTTCCACAAATCAACCTCAAAACAGGTCACTACAAGTCGTCCTACAAGATTTCCTAATGCTTCCTACAGGATGTCCTAATTCTTCTGATAGGATGTCCTAATGCTCCTATAGGATCCTTCTGAGAGAAATAGGAGTGATTTAGAAGGGGGTATAGGGCTTAGGGAAGGTGTATGGTGCAATAAATAAGGGAAGGGAGTGGCTAGGACTTCTTTAGAGCTCGAACAGAGTTTGTAAGATGGTTGGATTTTCTCAACAAACCTAGAAAGTTGTTCTTATGGAATGATGAATTGGTTGAGGGACTTGGTGGCTTTTGGTGATCATGGATGGATGGAGTTAGGCTAGGGTCGTTGGCATGAGATCTTCCCACACTATTGAAATTCCTGTAATACCTACATCACTGGCATTTATCCATGAATCATGTCAAACAAGAAAGATTTTCAATCAACTTAAGGAAACATAATTTCATTATTTAGTTGCCTAGTTCATGCATGTAAATACTTGCAAAATACAGTGAAAGACTATGAGAGCTAACAAAAAGATGGAGATATCAAAAATGAAAACTAAATCTTATTCTTGAAAACTAAAAAGATGTTGGCCTAAGTAGCAGAAAACCCTAAATTCCATAAGAAATTAGAATTCTATCTTTGTGGGGCTGCATAGGAGTTTTTTCCTCAAATCATGGTCCCTGAAGGGAGGATTGAGGCCAAATCCACTTGCTACCAGCCTTTTTGTTATTTCTTTATCTTTCTAAGCTACTGCTAAAGCAATGCACAAATGGAAGCAAACTAATAAAATTCACAACCACTTGCAATGAAACAATGCTAAAACCTATTCAACCATTAATCTATGAAATCACCTAAGCATACAAGTACAAGAAGAGGAGCCTTCGCTGCTAGTGTTGGGCCCTAACCCAAGATCTTCAGCCCTTTGAGTTAACTCAGTGTTGGATCAAGGAAATTCTCATTCTCATTATCATATCAGAAAAATTACATAACAATGTTTTTCCACAAAACTTGAACTCGAAAATTCTCAGTGCTCTTACATAAAAGATATGAATCCTAGTGAGACTCTAGGCGTCCTTATTTATACAATTGAAGTCTCCAACAACTTCCTTAAATCTAGGGAGGCTTGGCTCCCAAACGTAAGATGGACTGGCTCTTATTTTTCACTGGCTCAGCTGCCCATGATCTCAATGACTCGGTTGCTTGCAACTCTGAGCTAGTGTGATTTGATTGAGAAATATTCAAATGAGTGAAGATTAAATGAGGAGGCTCTATCTCCTATAACCTCTCCTCATTGCCTCATTTGATTTTC
This sequence comes from Pinus taeda, assembly GCA_000404065.3. Classification (NCBI taxonomy): domain Eukaryota; kingdom Viridiplantae; phylum Streptophyta; class Pinopsida; order Pinales; family Pinaceae; genus Pinus; species Pinus taeda. The sequence continues at coordinate 109,085 of APFE030869260.1, read as the reverse complement.
TACCCTTAATTAGCAAAAATTGTTATGATTTTCTCTCAAAAACCTGCAATCAATACACATTATACCACTAGACATAACATCTTAATTTTACTCATCTCATTAAGCAAAATATAATTAAAATATGTAAGGAATTATGAGAAGAGATTATTTTAATAATATTGGAGGTGTATTAAGGTCCATATAGTTACCCAATGATGAGGCTCATCATCACCCCCCTATTGAAGGTGTTGCTCATCCTATGAACAACAATATATATCCATATCCTTCATTGCTTTGGTGGCCTCCCTGACATCCCATGCTTCTGCTATAGTTTCTTCTGCTTGTGAATAAAATCTTGCCTTCCTCTCTATCTCTTCCCATTTATTTCTTTCTTATTCTTCTTTACTTCCTTCCAACATTCCTAGGAGCAGTGGTGGACTGAGTCTCAAGCCAATCCAATTGACTTGGAGTATTTGTAGAGCTTGCTTGTACATGGGTGCTCAGTTTAGTGCCTCTCTCATCCTCTGGGGGGAATGGTATTTCTCTGATTTTTAGGCTATAAGGAAAGGTGTTTCATCTCCTTTTGCAAGCTTTCATGTTGTCATCTCCTAGAAATCTGAACATGTCTTCAAAGTGTGTGATTTCTTTCTCTTGTGCAGCAAGGTACCTAGGTGCAAGCTTAGGATCATTTGCATTCAAGTTGTTGGTGTTGATGATAGCCATTGGATTATATTGCCCAGCTCTTATCATGAGCGGTTTTGTATCTTCTCATGCCATTACCTTTTTCATTTCTGCATCTCTTTCTTCCTCATGATTCATCCATGATGCTAAAGACATAAATTGCAACTCCCCTAGCTTTGAATTTGGGTCCCTCACATTCAAATATGTCAAGGCCAAGTTGTGTAGGTAAAAATCAGACATTTTTGCTCTACAAGGTTCTTTGATCATAGAGATCAATGAATTGTCTATAGTCTTGGAAGGGCATAGTGCCTCTCTGTGCTAAAGTATTAATTTGGAATTGTAGCAATTATTCCTTGAGATACAAGGAATAAGACTTTCTTGGCATCCTGCATTGGATTGCCACTAAGGGTAAACTGGCTATAGCTGCCAACTTACTTTCCTTTTCTTATAGTTGTCCCCTTAGCCATGCGTTCTCTACCTCCAACTAAGCTTTCATCATTGCCTCTATGTCCCTTATGCTACTCAGTTCTATGCCCATATCCTTCAATTTCTCCTCCATGTTCCCTACATCCTCCACTCCTTTTGATTTGGCAATATGCATCCACCTGTGTGCCCTTGCCCTTTCTTTCTCAAGCTCAAAGAGTAAGGGGATGGGAAACTTCTGTGGGATGACCCTACCCCCTTCAATGAACTTGTAGTAAGAGTTAAGGTTGGGTTTTGGACTAGGTTCTCTCAGTTTTGGGTTTTCCTTTTTTGTTTCTTGTTGAGTGATACCTTCTTGGTCCATTTTCTAATTTTCCTGTAGGATGGCCTCTGCTTCTTGTAGGTCTTTCTGTGTCTCCTGTAGGAGGCATTTCCCTTTGATGAGGCATACCTTGTGACAGGTCTCCTACATAAGTGATGGGAGATTTGGGAGAGGCTTTTCTTGATGATCCCTCTCCTTGATTTTTCTCAAGAGGAGCTACCTTTTCTTGCTACTTTGGTGAGTCTTCAATGACAATAGGAATTTTGGTGGGTGTTTTAGGTCTTCTTTTCCTAATCCTTATGATTTTTTTTTGTCCTAAAGTACAATAGAGTTTGTCTCTATCTCTTCCCTTTTGACTTGATAGGTGGACTTAGGGCAGTAAGAGCAATTTCTGCCTCTTTCTTAGTGGGTTCTGGAGATACCCTTGGTGATTCTTCCCCTTCTTTGCCTTGAACTCTAGACCTCTGTTCTTCATTCCCTTTTGTTTCCTCTTTTCCATTCTCATTTCCATGTCTTTCTCTTTTTCTTCTTCTTCTAGTTCCTCACTCTGTTCATTTGTCTCTTATTTTGTTTCTTCTTATGTCTCTTCTTCATTTCCGTCTTCCTTTTATTCATCCTTTTCCTCCTCTGTTTCATCTTCATCTTCTCCCTCTGTTTCTTCATCCCTCTCACTAGCAGTGGGGATTTTGTCATATTCAAGTGCTTGAATTTCTCCCTCTACCTACATGTCTCTGAAAGTTTTCCATGTAATAGGGAGTCTTAGGTTTTGTAGAGTATCTTCTAGGATAAGTTTGATCAACCCATGATGATCTAGTTGTTGATGTTTTCCCTTCTACACTTTTAAGCTCATATCTATCATTGATTGAAGAAGAAAGTAGGGTATACTTAGTCTGTTTTGAGGAGGTGTGTCTGCTCCAAATTTTAGCTCTTGGAGAAATCTGAAATGGTATCCATACACCACACTGTATCTCCCTTCACATGATATATATTTAATGACGTGATAACTAACTTATTCCAAGGGTATGGAAGGCTTTCTCTTCTGACCCCATTTTTGTCCTCCATTGCCTCGTCCCCTTCCAAAAAGAATTTCTTCTTTGCAAGGGTGTTGTTACCCTTATCTTCTTTTCTCCAAGGTAACCCTAAAGGGAGTGTGGTGATTCTGCTTATAGCTTCAGAGGTGATTTCTACTAATAGGCCTTTCACCACAGTAGTGGCATGGGTCCTAGTGAGGGGTATGAGCGAGAGAGCAAAATATCTGGCCACCTCATCATTGTATCCTCTCATTCTTTCAAAGAAACCCATCCAATTGTGCCTTGTGAAAATTTCTACTACAGGAGGGTGTTGATGAATTGTTACTATGTTCATGGGTTCTCTCTTATTAAATCCCCTTGTCATCTTTCCCTTGGTAATTGTGGAGGCTTTTTTGGATATAAATAGATAATTCTAGTGGGTGAGAGATTTAAATGATAACTTTGCAATATAATTCCCCTAGACTGTAGCTTCCTTAACCAAATGGAGAATTTTTTCTTTATTTTTAACTGTAAAATACATGAAGGTATAGCTCTTACCTCACTAGATATTGTCTAATGAAGACAAACTTTGATCTCTCCTCCCTTAATGCCCACTGATAATCTTGTAGATGACTGCTCTGTATCCTGTAGGTCTTGTTGTAGGGTCTTGTAGGTTTTCCTGTAGGTGCTCCTATGCTGCAAAATTATCACTGTCTTTCTTGTAGATGCTTCTTCAAGAGGCCCAGATCAACATTATTTCGATGAATCCTCGATATTGGTAATGCTTTCTTTTCATGGAAATCAGTGTTTTATTTCCTTATATGGGTGATTGTGTGGGATGGTGTGTTGCCTGCCTACGTACGAGCACCTCATTTTGGAATGTTGGTCCCACTATCATTCCATCATTCCTCCTTACCTCATAATCATCTCCCAATTTGATCATTTGTAATTTAACTATTTTTGGCCTTATCTTCTTTTGCTTCTGATTTGACTGCTACCACGTGTGGAGTGGTCTAACTATTTTCTCCTCATTGACTGGCTAAAGGTGGCCAAGTTAACTGGCCACCTTTTCTTATAAAACCAACTTTTACATAATCCTACATTTTTCATCATATCGTGCTAATGAGAGATCATAAGCAAGATGAAATACCTGTGGGTAGGATGCTTTGATGATGATTCTTTTTGGAGAATGATGTCCCTGTGTTGTGTACTTGCTGCATATTTTTTTTGCATTGGCCCCTTTTGATGCTTGTTTCCTTTGATGTGCAGGTACTGGAGAGTGATGTTGATGATCCTGCTATTGCTGTTGATCTCTGGAGGAGATTCCTTGACATTGGAATCTTTATGCTGAAGATGGCTGAAACCCTGTGAAATTTCCTTTTGTGGGATAGGCTACTATAGGATTTCCTATAGGAAAACTACAGGATGTCCTATGATTGCCTCTCCCCTAAACTTTTCATACTTTTCTTCACTTTTGGAGCATGAGGATTGTTGACATGGGTAGAGAAGGAGTATATTGATTGGTAGGTGAGAGGTATAGCCTTCAAATATTGTCCCTTTGTCCTATGTTCTCACCCTCTTCTATTTGTTTTTTTCTTCTTTGAAAACTGAAATTTTTTTGAATTGAATTATTGGATGGATGCAAGGGTAACGTAGTGATGAGAGGCATGGTGATGATGTGGTGGAGTAAATATTTTATTTTTTTGACACAAGATGGTCATCCCCTTACTCTAGGGTCACTTTTCTTTGGATTCCCAAGCCACTGTAATTCCTACAAGAAACTCCTGTAGGGTTCCAAGGAATCTTGTAGAAACCACAGAGCTTGTGTAAATTGAGCTGGAGGAGTTCATAAATGGAGGGATTGATGGGACAATGAAGAATATAGGATGGAGGAATGAAAATATGGATTGTGTAGGTCCTTCTGTTCCTCTCAAGTTGCTCTGATCCTCCTCCTGATGACCTGCAAACAACATTTTCAAACTTTTTCTTTTCTCTTTTTTTTTTTTGTTTTTTTTGTTTTTTGTTTTTGAAAACAAATAGTGTGCCTCCAAGAGGTTTTCATCCTAGTTGCTTGCCCTGGGTGCCTCAAAAGAGGTTTTCACCCAGAGATATTTTTATTTTTTTCTTTTATTCTCAACACTGTTGGGCTACCTTAAGAGTTTTTCAACCCAACAATGGGACTCAGGTGCCTCATGGAGGTTTTCACCCTAGTCTCTTTATTTTTTCTTTTTTTGGGGATTTGATGGGGTAGAAGCTAAGCTTGCTCCACCACCATCACTGTCTTGCTAATGCCATTGATGAATTCTTGATTTGACAAGGGCTTCTTGTAGATCTTCAATCTGTACCCATTGACAAGTAAAGGGATAGCCTCTGCATCAATGGTTCTTATTTGTACTGAACCATTGTCATGACATTTTTCTATGACATAAGGCCTTAACTGTCTAGTCCTTAACTTGCCTTTAAAATCCTAGTATATGGAATCATACAACAAAGCCCAATCACCTTCTTGAAATTGTTTTTCCTTAATGTTCTTGTCATGCCAAATCTTCCTTTGAACTTGAGCCACCTCTGCGTGCAGGGGGGCTTGCATCCTAAATTCATATAACTCATTCAATTTGAGAAATATCTCTTGTTGTGCCCTGGTGAGATCTAGATCCAGTTTTTCTTCCATCCTTAAGGTGTTGTATTCAAATTCTATTGACAACATGGCTTTCTTCCCATAGACTAGCTCATAATGAGTGAATCCAGTGGTGGTCTTCCAGGTGGTATTATAGGCCCAAGTGGCCTCAATTAATCTATCTTCCCAGTCCTTTCTATTGCTGCTAATCACTTTAGTCAAAATTCCTTCCAACACTCTTTTGGTTACCTCCACTTGCCCATTAGCTTCTGGGTGGTAAGGAGTGGATGTTTTATGCTCGATATTTGGCTGGCTTAACAAATTTTCAATCATGTGAGATGTAAACTAACCTCCTTGATCAGTGACCAATTCTCTAGGGTACCCAAACTTATAAAATACATTTTCCCTTAAGAACTTAGCCACATTCTCTTCTATTAATGATCTGATGGCCTTAAATTCAACCCACTTGGTTAAATAGTCAATGCACACAATGATGTAGTACTTTTTCCTGGATGGAGGGTCAATGCGTCCAATGAAATCCATGCCCCACTTGTCAAATGGCTTGAAAGTCACTTGAGGTTGCAGAGGCATTTCATCCCTTGGGGTAGGTTTCCCCATCCCTTGGCACCGATCACACTGACTAGTATACCTCCTCACATCCTGGCGAAGAGTGGGCGAATAATAACCAGCTTGTAGCACCTTGAACATTGTCCTTTTGGCTGCAAAGTGACCCCCACAAGGCCCATGATGATAGGTTAGAAGGATGTCAAAGACTTCATCCTCCCTGACACATCTTCTCAGAATTTGATCTGGGCCTAGTTTAAAGAGGTTGCCCCATTCCAACTGAATGGGGTGCTCTTCCTCAAAATCTTGCTCTTTTCCTTGGAGGAAAAATTTGGTGGAAACTTTGTAGACACTAAGTAGTTTTCTATGTCAGCAAAACGTGGAGAGAGAACTAAAATGGAGAATAAGTGTTCATCCGATAACTAATAATCAACCATTCCTTCCTCCCCTACAGGAAAAGTCAATCTGGATAAAAAAAATGCAACAACATTCTCCTTGCCAGGCTTATCAATAATAGTTAAATCAAATTGTTGCAATAAGAGTAACCATCTAATAATTCCAGCATTTACATCAGGTTTATTCATCAAGTATTTAATTGTAGCATGGTCAGTGTGTATAAATGTTTGGTAACCTGTAATTTAATGCCTAAACTTATTCAATGAATGCACAACAGATAGGTGCTCCTTTTCAATCACTGTGTAGTTCAGCTCGACTTTTCATAGATCCTTACTGATGAAGTAGATGGCATAAGGTAGCTTGTCATCTATCTGGCCTAGAGATACTCCTATGGCTTTGTGAGAGGCATGAACATGTATATGGAGAGAAAGGGCCCAATTTGGGCCGCGAAGAATAGGCGCAGTGGTCAACTTGTCCTTTAGGGTGTCCAAGGCCTCTTGACAATGTTTTGACCATAAAATTTCAGAGTCTTTGGCTAATAACCCAAATAAAGGAGAAGCTAACTTGCTAAAGTCTTTTATAAATCTCCTATAGTATCCAACTAAACTTAGAAAACTTTTAACATCCCTCTATTTTTGTGGAGGTGGGACCATTTGGATGATGGCTATCTTATTTGGGTCCACTTGCATTTCTTTTTGGGATATTGAATGACCTATAACAGTCCATGCAGAATCACATTTTTTAGGACTAAGGGACAAGTTCATTTCAATGCATTTATTCAAAACCTTACCCAAGTTGGACAGAGCCTCCTGGAAATCACACCCATAGGGTGTAAAATCATCCATGTAAATTTCTACTGCATCATGGACTAGCTCGGCAAAGATACTCAGGATTGCCCTCTAGAAAGTGGCAAGGGCATTGCATAGGCCAAAAGGAAGGACCCTATAGGCGAAAGCACCCCAAGGATAGATGAAGGTAGTTTTATCCTGGTCCTCTGGGCTGATCTGGATTTGATTGTATCCATTGAACCCATCTAGGAAAGAGAAAAAATATTTCCCTACCAGGCCATCTAACACTTGGTCAATGAAAGGAAGAGGAAATGGTATTTATTTATTGATTTGTTTAACTCTCTGTAATCGACACAAATCCTCCACTTCCAATTTTTCTTTGGAACCAACACTAAAGGAGAAAACCACTCACTGTTTGAGATAGGGTAAATGAATCTTGCATCCAACAACTTTTGCAGTTCTTCTTTGACTATATCCTTGAGAGTTGGATTTATTCTCCTTTTGGGTGTCAGACTAGCTTGGAACCTTCTTTGATATAAATGAGGTGAGTAAACACCGAGGGGTGCACTCCCTTTATTTCTTTGTAATTCCAGGCAAAGGCATCCAGATGTTCCCTTACCATGTTGCAAAACTCTTCTTCTTGGTGTACAGAAAAAGAGGGGTTTATTTTTAAAGTTCTCTCTGTGTTGAATTATATTGTTTTAACAAGAGTAGGGTTTTAATCAGCTAAGCATAGATCAATCTGATGGTTGCTCTTGGTTTCCTTTACTACTTTCTCTAAGGACAAGTTGTTGGGAGTTGGATTTTCGAGCATGTGTTCAATCAAATCATCTTCATCTGGTTGTCCTCCTCCCATGGTAGTTTCAAGGGTATAGAGTTGGGTTGAGCAGACTTCATCTTCTTCCTCCTCTTCTAGCCATAAAGGTAAATCATGTTCTAAGGATGGTTGAGTAGGAGGGTACAAGACCAACTTCTTGGATAGATGTCCATTTTTTATAGTCATATTTCTAGCCCTGTAGCTGATGTAGGCATCGACAGTGGCTAATCAGGGTCTCCTAGGTATGAGAGGATAACTAGGAAGTCTGCAAGGTACTCCTAAGAATCGATGGAGACCATCACATCCTCAACAATCCCCTCAGGGGCCACTGTGGAACGGTATGCAAGCTGCATGACTTAATGAACCTTGGAGATTGAGCTTGAGCATGGTGCCCTTATTCATTACATTAATGATAGCCCGAAGATCAATCAAGGTGTGTGGGACAATGGTTCCATTGATGTGCACATCTACTACAGGGCTTCTAGGGTCTAAATACTTTGGGAAAATGATCTACCCTAGCATTAAGTCAGACAACTGTTTGATGACATTAATGGTAGGGGTGTCTTTTTTTCACCTCCTTGGTTGTTTGAAACACTTCTCTTTAATTAGTTTGTTGTAAATGGGTACACCCTTAATGGCTTGGAGAAGTGTAATTTTGACACATAGATTTTTCAATTCACCTAGAAGTTCATTCTCTTTTGGGGTAGGTTGGACTGACTGGGTTAATGTTTCAGCCCAGGGTAGTGGATTCACTCTAGGCATACTTACCTTTCTTTCCTCCTCACTCTCCCTAGGTGGAGATGGAGGTTGGTTTACTGGGAGTAATCCCCCAGGCCTTAGGTTGATTTCTTGAATCTCCACAACATAAGCAGGGTAGGATGTATCTCCACTATATACTTGTTGTGCCTGTCTATTTTTCAGGTTTAGGTTTGGTTGGGTAGGCATCTGAGGTTGTTTAGGTGGAGCAGGGTGTAAAGGTTGTGGTAGAGTAGGAGGTGAAGGCAATAAAGCTGAAGCATTGTTGTATGAGGGCCTCCACCCTTGGGGTGGTGCATTACACTGAGGCTGTGGAGGAGTATATGACTGAAATGCTTGGTTGGTTGGTTGGGAATAGTACTGAGGTGCAAAAGACCAAGGAGAAGGTGTAGACAAAGTGGGATGAGCAAGGAGTCCTCAGGAGGGGATGGATGTGTTTTGGTTAGGGTTGTAATATGCATAGGATGACCCTTGAATGTCCTGCTGGTATGGTTGAGGCCCGTGAGGTCTCCTTTGATTTATGTAGCAGAGTTGTTTAGTCACCGCTTTAGTTCCCTGATACACAAATTTTAGTCTAGGTAGATAAGGGCACTTGTTTGTGTAGTAGTTTTCTTCACAGACTGAGCAGATTTATATTAGGTTTAAAGGACATTCGTTCCTAGGGTGCCTCATTATGCATCTAGGGCAGAAGATGGATAATGCTCTCTCTTCTTCCTTTTGCTTCCTCTTGATGTGCATAGTTTCCATCTGTAGGGCAAGGGTTTGCAACATTTCACTCTTGAAATCTTCCATTATATTTCCAATTTCACCTTTTATGGATGTGTTGGAAGAGGATGAGTTGGCCATTGGTTGACTGCCCCTACCCTTTTTCCTAGCTACCCTAGAATGGTTCTTAAAGACAGTCTTAATATCTTCATAGGGTAGCTGGTAGATGTCCTCTCCTACTAGCAGGTTTAGGGTATCCAGAAGTTCTTCCCTTACCCCCTGGAGCAAGACTAGATTTAGTGACTCGGGATCAAGTGTGCACATGGCCCTTTTGTAGCTAAGTTGGAATCTCTCTTAATAATCATCTAAGGATTCATCATGCCCCAAGGTCATCCTAAAAATTTCCTCTTTAGTGTCTTTGGACCTGTAGTAGTCTCAATACTTGTTGTTGAAGGCTTGTTGCATCTGAACCCAGGTTGTGATGTTATCCCCAGGTAAACCCATGAACCAACGTAGAGCTACATCCTTGAGAGTGGATGGGAATAATTTCAACTTCTCATCATCAGTGGTGTAATCATAAGTTTTGCATATGACATCGAACTCAAACAAGAAATTAGTTGGATCTTCATAGGTCTGGCCATGGAAATGAGGAAGAGCAAAGGGGCTTATGTTTTTCATCTTGGTATCCCCATTAGTTTCTCTGATGGGAAAATCACCCTTAATTCTTTCTCTATCTCCTATGTCATTTCTATTTTCATCCATTAGGTTAGTTGCAATGGGTTCTCCTTCTTCTTCTCCCCCTGTAGGCTGTTCAAAAATCTGTGGTTGTTTTCCTAAGGGGTTCTCCAATTCACAACCACCGAAGAAGAGGGAAGGTTGGTTGTTTGAAGTGGTAGAGGTATTTGGTAGAAATTTTCCTAAGTTATCCATATTCATATGAGGCATGAAAGAATTTGTTTTGTTTCGTGTTTTTTTTAAGCTTTGAGACTAATTGCATAATTGAAATAATAAACTAAATGGAAACTAACTCATGAATGAAATCTCACTTGCAGAATGGAAAAGAAAGAAAACCAATTCAAAAATTCTTTTGTAGAAATGAAACTAATAGAAGAATGTCATAGATAAGAAATGGAAGAAAGAAAGCAGAAATCACATCTTACTCCAACACCTCCCTTGCAACAGTGCCAAAAAGTGATGATCACTAGTATTGCAACAAGAATGTTGCAACTCCTGGGGCTACCAACTTTACTTTATTAACCCGGGGTTTGTACAAACTTCAAGGTGATAGTGTTGTATACACAAGTAGATGTGATGGGTCCACTCTTTTTCACTACTGAGCTAGCAATAGACCACTATGTTTTCGCAAACCAGCCTTCTATTGATTCAAAAGAAGGTTGATTACCAATGAGGAAAGGGGAATTTTGCACTAATTGGGAGAATTGAAACAGTGTGTACTGCAATAAGGAAAGAAAAAAATCAAATGCTTTGAACAGACCACTCATCTAACTAATTGCTAAGATATCTTGCTTCAAAAGGATTCTAGTCTAACATGTCTGTAATCCTAACTATCCTAGGCATGCAATCTGAAATAACCAAACATTCTACTGCTGTGCATATGAATGAACATAATAAATCTTTTTTTCCTTTTTGTCCCTTTTTGTGAAAATGTGAATGTTGAATCTTCTTGGTGATGTGGCAAGTGGGTTAGAGATGGTGGTGAAAGGTCAGATGGATTGGGAGGAAAGTAGGGGTCTTCTCCTATCCTTCAGGATTCTTTTTCCACAAATTAGCCTCAAACCAAGCCACTACAAGTTGTCCTACAAGATCTCTTGATGCTTCCTATAGGATGTCTAATGATCCTACAAGATCCCATGTATTCCTATAAGATCTGGCCAAGAGAAATAGGAGTGATTTGGAAGGTGGTATAGGGCTTAGGGAAGGTGAATGATGGAAGAAATAAGGCAAGGGAGTGGCTAGGACTTCTTCAAAGCTCAAAACAAAGTTTGTAAGATGGTCATATTTTCTCAACAAACCTAGAAAGTTGTTCTAATGGAATGATGAATTGGTTGAGGGACTTGGTGGCTTTTGGTGCCCATGGATGGATGGAGTTAGGCTGGGTTGCTGGCATGAGTTCTTCCTGCACTATTGAAATTCTAGCAATACCTACATCACTGGCATTTATCCATGAATCATGTCAAACAAGAAAGATTTTCAATCAAATTAAGAAAGCAGAATATATTATTTAGTTTCCTAGTTCATTCATGTAAATACTTGCAAAATATTATGAAACACTATGATATCTATTGCAAATATGGAGATATCAGAAATGACAACTAAATCCTATTCTTGAAAACTGAAAAGATGTTGGCCTAAGTAGCGGAAAACCCTAAATTCCATAAGACATCATAATTTTGTCTTTTTGGGGCTGTATAAGATTTATTTCCTCAAACCATGGTCCTTGAAGGGAGAAGTGAGGCCAAATCCACCTGCTATCAACCTTTTTGGTATTCCTTTATCTTTCTAAGCTACTACTAAAGAAATACACAAATGGAAGCAAACTAATCAAATTCACAACTACTTGCAATGAAACAATGTTAAAACCAATTCAGCCATTAATCTATGAAATCACCTAAGCATACAAGTACAAGAAGAGGAGAATTTTTTTCTAAGGTTGGGCCCTAATCCAGGAGCTTCAACCCTATCAGTCAACTCAGTACTGGATCAAGGAAATGCTCATTCTCATTATCACATCAGAAAAATTATGTGACAATGTTTTTCAACAAAAATTGAACTCGAAAATGCTTAGTGTTCTTACATAAAAAATCTGAATCCTAATGAGGCTCTAGGCCTCCTTATTTATACAACTGAAGTCTCCAACAACTTCCTTAAATCTAGGGAGGCTTGGATCCTGAACCCAATATGAACTATCTCTTATTTGTCACTGGCTCGGCTGCTCATGATCTCCATGACTCGGCTTCTTGCAACTTTGAGCTAGTGTGATTTGATTGAGGAATATTTGAATGAGTGAGGATTAAATGAGGAATATCTATCTCCTATAATCTCTCCTGCTTGTCTCATTCGAGTTCTACCCTTAATTAGCCAAAATTGCATGAGTTTCTCTCAAAAACATGCAATCAATGCACATTAGACCACTAGACATAACATCTTACTTTTACTCATCTCATTAAGAAAAATATAATAAAAAATGTAAGGAATTATGAGAAGAGTTGATTTTAATAATCTTGGAGGTGTATTAAGTTCCATATAGTTACCCAATGATGAGGCTCATCACCTATTAATTGTTTGATCATTTGGATACCTTCCTCTTTAGCCCACACACAACGCCAAGAATAAAATTCTTTAGTGCTCTCTACTATTGGAAAAGAGGTTGCAATCGAAACATTGAATATAAGTAGGTGGACCATTAAGAATTTTTATAGTGCTATAGCCCTTCCATATCCAACCATGTCATGGCCTCACACATGGATAGTTATTTTGACATCCTGTTCTACTCCTACAATATGAGTATATCTTTTTACTACCTTGGTTGTGAAATCAAAATGAATATGATACAACATTCCATTAACTCTCATATGATTTCATGCAAGCATTAAATAACATGTAAATATATGAAGGCATCTACCTTTACCACATCTATTCCAGTATTGAATTTTATTACATGTAACTCTTACCTCAATTCCTTTTAGCACCCTAAGAAACCAAATTCATACTTTCCAGGCTAGCATTAAATTAATTTATTCTTCTTGATCATTTGTGATCTTGTATAGGATCATAGGCTCCCTTCACCAATGTCTTAATAAACATTCTAGTGCCTTCACTTGAATTACTAGATATTTTCCCTGTTGTCGCACATGCAAAGTATCATCAGATTCACTTCGTTGAAAACCAACCTTCTTAAGGTATTCATCCATCTTTGCATACCAAGCTTGGGGAGCTTGTTTTAATCCATATAAAGCCTTGATCAATTTGTAGACTTTATGTTCTTGTCCTTCAACTTCAAAACCTGGCAGTTGGGTCATATACACTTCCTCCTGTAAATCCCCGTTGAGAAAAGCACTTTTCACATCCATTTGATGAACTTTCCATCCTTTTTGAGCAGCCAATGCAAGTGTTAATCGAATGGTGTTCCATTTATCTGTAGGAGAAAAAGTTTCCTCATAATCAATGCCTTCCTGCTGCGCAAAACCTTTTGCGGCAAGTCGTGCTTTATACTCTTCAAGTTCTCCTTTTTTATTATACTTAATTCTATAAACCCACTTGCATCCTATGGGTTTAACATTTGCTGGACAATCAACAAGTTTCCAAGTGTTGTTATCAATTACTGCCTGGTATTCTTCAATCATAGCTTGTTGCCATTCTTTATGTTTTATTTCTTCTTTGTATGTGGAAGGTTCAGTAAAATCATTTGCTATTAAGGCAAAATTGCCTTCACTTCTATGTCCCCTTATGGTCCCTGTTTTATTATGCTCATCAAGCTTTACATCTTTCAAAAATTGAACTACCCATTTTGGTAGTTGGTGCTCACTTGTTTGTGCTTCTGTAAAGTCTCCATCATTGTAAAGAGGATTAATATAAACTGATGTTCGTCGTTCAGGTGAAGAATGTGGAGAATCACTGTCAGATGAACTGCTAGAAGACCCAGATGATGTTGTTGATGGAGATGGACTGGATGACTCATCTTCAGAGGAAGGAAATCAATTTCATACCAATTTGGTGAAGTTGGTTGACTTTGAATTTTTCCATTTCTTTTACTTCCTTTAGTTTCTAACTTGTGAAGAAGATTTTCAATTTCTTCAGCACTCTTACTCTCAGTTTCATCAAAAATGACATCCCTGCTCACAATGAATTTTCCATTGATCAAAAGATGATACCCTTTCTTCTCATCAGAATAGCCAATCATTGTGCATTTTAAACTTCGCGAGTCAAGCTCAGTTCGTTTTTCTTTCAGAACTAAGTCATAACAAACTAACCCAAAAACTCTATGCTGTTTAACTCGAGGTTTGAATCCAAAACAAGCTTCATAAGGTGTGATTCCATCTAAAGAAGCAGTTGGAGATCTGTTTCTTCAGTAGACAACTGTATGAATTGCTTCCGCCCAATATGTTGGACTTAACCTCTTGAAAGTTAACATGGATCTCGCCATTCCTAACAAAGTGCGATTCATTCTTTCGACTACTCCATTTTTCTGTGGAGTGTAAACATTAGTAAGATGTCGTCTTATGCCATTTTCACTGCAATGAATTCATTTGAAGTGAATTCTCCCCCATTATCTGTCCTGAGAGTACCTATCTTTTCTTTGACTTCATTTTCAAAAAGTTGGAAAAAAATGTTAAACTTATCAAATGCTTCTGACTTGTTCTTCAAAAAGTAAACCCAAGTCATTCTACTGAAATCATCAATGAATAGTAAGAAATATTTGCATCCACCAAAGGAAGTTTATAGTGGTCCACAAACATCACTGTGAACTAGTTGTAGCCGCTTGTTTGCACGCCATGAACTTGTTGGAAAACTTTCTCAATTTTGTTTGCCATAAATGAAAGCTTCACATTTTGCATTTTCCCTTTTGAAAGTGGGAAGTCCTTTAACCATTCCTTGTTTCTGCAATTGAGAAAGACTCTTAAAATTCAAATGTCCATATCTTACATGCCATAGTCTTATAGCTGAAATACCTGTAGTCACTGCCCCCGCAAAATTAGAATGCCTTGGAATAACTATCCCTTTCATCCGTAACAGTTTTCCATCTTCATAACCTATCATGATTGTTTTCAAGTTCAGTTTCACTGAATTAATCTTCACTAAACCATCTTCCATAATCACCTGATGTCCTGCTTGTCGAATCGTGACTAAAGACATATAATTTTTCTTAAAACTGGGTACATACCATACATTGGAAATCATTTTTTCTCCAATTCCAGGGAGAAAAACTTTTACTACTCCTTTTCCATAAGGAGTATGTTTTGTATCATCAGCAAGAAAAATGGAATTAAGTTGTTAATCTTGAAAATTCCAGAAAAAATCACGTCGACAAGTCATGTGTTGAGTTGCCCTAGAATCCAAGATCCAGGCATCTTCATAGTCACTTCTAAGATGGGATGAAAGTTGTCATGCTGGCGAGGAAGTAAAAACATATTCTGAGTTATCTTCATCTTGATCATTGGCAAATTGCGCTGAATGCTGCTGAAACTTGGGAATTTTATTAAGTGAAGTTCGACAATCTTCAACATAATGGCCAAATTTGTTACATCTTCGACACACAATTTGACTTAAGTCTCTTCCTCTTCCTGAAGATTGTCCTCTGCCTCTGCTTTGACTTCTATGTTGAGATTGTCCTCTACCTTGATTATTATATTCTTGTCCTCGAAAATTGCCTCTTTCTTGATTTTTTCCTCTACCTTGAAAATTATTTCTTCCTCCTCTGTTAAAATTGTTTCCTCTGCTTTGAATTCAACCTCAATTATTTGCTGCTTGATTCTGATTCCCTTTGCCTCTGCCTCGAGAACTGTCTCCTGATGACTTACTAGTGCTGGCCTCTGTGAGAAAAACATCTTCACCAACTTTCTTCTTCTTCCCAAAATTTTTATCATGTTGAGTCAACATTTCACAGAGTTCATCAAACTTTAGTTTCTCTAATTTCCCAGTTACTTGTGGAGTCTCCAAAAAATGCGTGTAGGAAGAAGGAAGTCCAACAATTACAATTGTGACCATAAAACTATCATCAATTGCGGGAAAACCAACATTAATAATTTCTTGCCTAATATTCTTAAGTATTGAGATATATTCAAGAACATCACCACCTTCAGTTAATTTTTGTTGCAACAATTTTAATTGTAGATCGACTTTCTTTGATTCAGGCTGAGTATCAAAGAGGTATTTAAAAGTTTTCAAAGCAGACCATGCATCTGTAGCATTTTCTATATGGACATACATTTCATCATTCACAGAAGATTTAATAAGAGCTAAGACTTTAGCATTCTTGATTTCCCATTTTGTTAGTGCAACTGCATCTGTGGGTTTATTCGGCTTAACATCTCCATCACATATTCCCTGCCATAATTCATTGTAAATGAGAGTGCTTTCGATGAGATGATGCCATGTTTTATAATATTTTGTGCCTTCAAGTTTGTCGGAATCAGAAAACAAATTAATCAACTTAGACATTGTAGCGTTGAAGCGTTGCACCAAGAATGAGAACATAAATGACAAGACAGTCAACACAACACACCACGCAAAAAAACACGATCTATCAGGGCTTGGCCTTGACCCTCGAATAGTCGTCAAAACAGGAGAAAATTGATTGAGCTTTGCACTTGGCTCCAGTCAATTTCTCAAATTTTTACAATGGCAACTTTCAAAATTTGACTTCTACAATCGAGCTTTTCCACAATCTGGTAAAAAAATTAGCCCCCCTCAAAGTAAAATTACTTTGAGTTACAATGTGATGATCCCAATTGAAAAATAAAAAAGAACTTCTTAAAGAACAAATTACCCACCACACCTTATCTCTCCAATTTACAAATTACAAATAAAAATATCTCCTTATTACTCCAAAAATTACAAATGACCTTATTCCTCCACAGATATTACAAAATCCTTATTACTCCAAAAAAAAAACATTACATAAAATTAGAAGCGTTAAAAAAAAATTGACGCAAGGTAAACCTTTCACGGCAAACATCACCAATAACATTTGGCCTTCACAAAATTATGTATCTTCGATTCTTCATTTCAACCGAACCAAGGTACCAAATATATATGCACCTTTTCCCTTTCAACTTACCAAGCTGGACCAACGCATTGTGATAGACTCATTATTTGCTCTACTCAGCTCAGGAAAAAGATGGCGAGGGTCTACTTTTTCATTGCATTTGCCATTCTGCTTCTAATTACCTTGAATGCTGTCACTAATGAAGTTAAAATAGATTTAGAGTCTTCTGCTGAAACCGGGGAAAAGCAAAGTGCTATTGGTGGGGAGAACGATGTAGGTGCTTGACCAATGTATGTAGAAAGTAGTACATTCAATGTTCCAACATTTAATAATACATAAAGACTGCATGCTCCAACGGACATAGCACTCACACTAGATCCCTTTGATCATCACATGCAGCGTCTATTCCTCACGCTGATCTCCATCTATTGGTAGAATTGGGCCTCAATAAACATGTGTTGCACGCACAAGATCAAAGCACACGAAAGAACGCACCAGATTTAAAAGGTTTGCTACTGCTCCGAAAACAGCAAGCGTTTGATTCACTTTTCCACCTGTGATAATACAGATCTGCGCTAATGCACTAAATTTATAAGGTTTGCTATTGCTCATAATGCACCAAATTTATAAGGTTTGCTACTGCTCAGAAAACAGCAAGCGTTTGATTCACTTTTCCACCTGTGATAATACAGATCTGCGCTAATTTCTATCAACTATCTTTGTGCTGCGAGCCTTAATTGCGGTACATAATTCTTTTACACAAGCGCAGATCGAGATACTTCAAAATAACATGCCAAGTTTTCAATCCCAGCGACAAACAAATATGGCTTCGTTGATCAGGGAAGCAATCTACGTGTTTAGGAATTCAATTTGAAGTGCACGGTGGAAAAAATAATTCTTACAATTGATTTTCAGATTTTAAAAAAAATCTAAAATCACTAAAATAATAAAATTTATTTTCTTTTGAACATAAAACTGGACAAATTCATACCAATCATTCGATGATCAATTCAATGGAGTTCAGTTTTCCACGATCTGATAGAGTTGGAATCTCCTCCTCAAATCAACTGCAACATTACTGGAGCTCTGGTACCACAATAATGGCAGAAGTGTTCTCAGACACATAATTTTATTAATAAAAAAACAATTATATAATATTATTTTGCAAGAGTTTGCACCCGAACAACCAAACACTCTTGCAATGAGCTATTTATAAGCTCCATGTCCTAACTACCTCTAATTATGGATCACTTATTAAATAACAAGTGTTCATTTACATTAAATGCTATTAAAACCAACTAGCTAACTAAATCTCCTAAAATAGAGCCTAAGATACGACACATTTGGAGAGTCATATCTTGTTACGACAATATGCTAATTCTAATTGTCTCCATTAAATAATTAAACATTCTAGAATAATAATTATTAATTTAATTTCTTAAATTAATAATTATTTTATTCAATTTTATAACCTATGATAATAAATTATTTTTGGATCATCTAACATATACAACAACAACAACATCAACATCTTTAGCCATGATATATATCATTTTCTTAGATACATAATCCATTATTAATCATAATCAATTGTCGTAACATCATTATTTTATATTCATAGAATATACTACTCTTATTCGGCAATCATATCATATGTATTCCCAAGAATTTCTGCATGCTCTAATTCACATCTAAATGTTCCAAACATCATACTCAAAATGCCTTCTCATGCATATGCATTCTACATCACTTCTCAGTATCCCTTCTAATGCATATTTACTCAATTTCGATTTATTTATTTATTTTTTGTGGATGGTTGTTCTTGAGTTCCTCCATATCCTCACTACCTTATGTTCTCTCATTATACTCATCTATGCATTACCGCTCCTTTATCTAGACATTTATATCCAAATCCCACTCAACCATATTGTAATCCAAACCACTGCACTCTATGTCAAAGAATCTTCCAAATATTTTTTAGTTTCCATCATGAATTTCAACTCATCCTTTCCATGCTACCCAACCACGTTTTTTTCTATCTAGAGCAATTGACAACTAAGCCAGACTAGTATTTGCATAACATAAGGTAAATTTTGACCACTACCACTAAACCTCTAGGTGAACCCATGCACACCCTAATGCGTGACCTATAAGACTATTCAAGGGGGATTTTCATATCTATAAGTGACTGTGGTTGTTTTTGTCAATCATTAGTTTTATCTTCTAAGTTTTCTATAACACTTTTAGTTCTTTCATTTCCACTCATTTCACCTCCTTAATGTTGTAGTATATTCCAACTATCTTAACCGTTCTCATTATGGTATGCCTTGTCGTTATCTCTATTTTTCCACTGGGTTTTCTTAGTTCTATAATCATCTTTAATATGTGGAATAACTCTCCTTAACATCCAACTACACATGTTTTTCTCGTTTATGATTTGTAATATTTATTTATTTATTTTTATTTTTTTTTATAGTGGGAAAACATATTATAACTCAATTTTCAAACTAGCAATGGGTGGCATCCACTAGTATAAAATGGCTAATTAGTTACTAAAAAAATGACTAAAATTTGCATATAAACGACCATTTTTCAATTGGTGAATAATAGTAGCTAATTTACAGTATCTTATAACGCGACCAACTTTTAGTCTTTTTTAGCTTAGTCATTAATTTGTTGTCTCAATTTTATCATCTAGTAGTATATTTAGTCATTAATTTGGTCATTAATTTAGTCATTAATTGCCGCAATTAATGACCAAATATACAACAAAATATATATTACTGTATGATTACTTGAGAAAACTAATTAATGACCAAAGAAATATGACCAAAATGTTGGTCGTGTTATAAGATACTATAAATTAGCTACTAATAGTCATATATATGCAAATTTTAGTCATCATTTGAAACCAATAAATGACCAAATAAATATGACTAAATTTCGGCCGTGTTATAAGATACTATAAATTAGCTACTAATAATTGTATATATGCAAAATTTAGTCATCATTTGTAATCACAAATTTATCATTTGCAGTAGTCATTTATCTTTTTTTGGTAGTTTCATATTCATTATATAAACGACTAATTTAGTCATATATTCATTTTAGTTATGTTCATCATTAATCAATATAAACTACTAATTTAGTAGTTTTGGATTGATTTTGTATTCATTATTAATCAACATAAATTAATGACTATGATTTTGTGACTAAATTAAAAAAATGTCATACAATGTGCATGTTCATCTAATATGAAAACACAAAGTTACATATATTAAATACAATACTAAATAATATCAAGAGCAAATATAAATAATTTCAACCACATAAATTTTATTATATAAAATTTCAATTATTACATTATGAGTTTCCAACTTAATATTGGTTGGACTATAATTTACACATGAAATAATGTTTTATCGCTTCAAAACTAATGTTTTATTATTTCAAAACATTATCACTGTCTCACCAAGGCATTGCAAGTGAATTCACCAACCCTAAGACTTGACCATCAATCTCTATGTGTGTCTTATGCAAGATATTGGCTCTAAAGGTATCACTGGATCGATTCTCCTCTCTCTCTCTTTTGCCATTTGTCGCTCTAGTGTAATTGTTCTCCTCTTTCTTCCATTCATGCTTCTTACCATTAATAATGAGTTCCTCTCATGAAAATGAAACAAGATATAATGCAGAGTTTAAGAAATGAAAGACGATGAATAATTGAATATAAACTAAAGTAGATTATAAAATATTTCTATGACGTATACCTCAACACCAACAATGTCAATGCCATTACCCCCCATAAAGCAAGAAACTCGAACGAGTTTTCTTCAGTTAGGCAATATTGGCCAGATGACTTGTATAAACAAAACAAAGAAAATGTCACCATAGAAAAAAACACTTCAGTAACTTAGTATTCAACCTTCGGAGAAAACTTAGGCACAAACATGCCAACTAAGTTACATGCTAAAAATCTCAAGTTGTAGATAACTTGTTAAAACAAATAATATTAAGTGTGATGTCAAATCCTTGTCATTTTATTCGCAACAACATTTCATTCTCTAAAGCATGAACTTGGCCAAGTATATAAATAACCCGTGGCTACTCAAATAAAAATATGAAAGTAAACTTTTTTAATAGTCATGATTTTAACACAAAACAACTAAAAGGATTTCAATTAATATCGTGTAATACTAAACTCATTTTCAAGCTTTGGATGATTTTTAAATGGACAATATAGCAAGTATTTTCAATTTCACAATTAAAAGACAAACCAAAATCAAAAGAAACGTTCAAAATACAATCAAATAATAAAGAGAGGATATCATGGAATGAACATTTCAATTATAAAAAAATTGTTTACCTATCCACCAGTGTCTTGTCTAGCATTCCTAAAACATTTTCTTGCTCAAAATAACCATCAGGTAAAAGAATCACAAAATTAAAAACCATAAGAATCCCTACTAGAAACATTTCCAAAGTTGATGGCTTAGGTGCCTAAAGGATCTCGAACAACAAATGAATCATATCCAAAACATGTTATGCATTGTCTCCCCATCCTTTTTCCAATCCCGTTTCTTCTAGCATGCCCACACCAGAGTCAAGTAACAATCAACTGAAAGCTACGTGGATGGTCCATGTAGGAGTTGTATAAGTGGCAAAGTTAAAGAGGACCAGTAGTGGACCTCGCCAATAAAAGAAAAAAACTACTCAAGGAGAAGACCAGAATTGTGAACAAACGTACCAGATAGTTAAGCAATTGAGTAAATAAGCACAAAGTAGTTATATAGGAAAGAAGGAAAAATACCATGAGTCATTTCAATAGTTACATAGAACTAGATGCGACGAGAGAGACAAAGATAAAAGAAAGTGCATTGCGCAGACTATTACCCATCGAATTGGGTGATCCTATAGGAGAAAAATTTTCTCTCATTCTTCACATCTAGCTGACCAACCATGCAATGCTTGACAACCACCACTAGTTGACAACATGTCATTGTATCTCTGCCACTTTCATCAATCATATACATTCTCACCCATCCACTAAGATCACATGAATGAAGATAGGAGTGTAAACCATATATATAATAATTATTATTTTCAAATAAATTAAACCTAGTGTTCAATCACCTTGTAGGACTCATCAGTAAGATGTTATTCAGGAATACAAATTTGTATTGGCACAATGTTATGACAAAACTAGTGAAGGAAACAAATAATTCCTATTATAAATTCTAGCCTAATGCTGAGATAAAACTATACCAAATATACATATTATTCCCTAAGGTAATAAGACCATAAGAAATTTGAATAAATACTCATTGCGTCATACTAGATGAAGTGAAATATAATGAGATCAACCAAACCCTTCTAAAATTGTGAGAGAAAATTGTTTTGGTGGAGCCATTGCAGCACAACACTCTAAGATAAACAAATCAAGCTTGCAATTGTCATCACACCTGCAAATAAATGCCAAATATAGTTTGTAAATTTGTTAAACATGACACTTAACAGCTCTTTGCAACCTTACATGTCAAAATTTACCATGTGAAGAATATTCTTCATAAATGAAAAAGAAAACCCTTTGACTCATCAACGAATGTAATGGCAGTATTCGTAAAGAAAGAACAAGTGACCATTCTGCTACTACATGTCTGCATTCACCTGTGCACAAAAGGCTTGCAATTGTAATGGGTGCTCCATTACAAATACAAAAAATCCACAAGGGTGGCATTCCATCTATAGTTTCCTGAAAAATTCATTAAATCTTCCATAGCAAGCTTCTGCCAAATTCTTGTCTTTTAGCTCTAATCGATCAAGTTCAATTGTGTACAACTCCATGGATTTATGCAAAGATAAAGAAGGAATTCGATGCAAAGGAATGTGGAATGATATATCTTGTTGGCTAACATTATAATTGATCATGGGTCGTTCATCTAACCTAAGTACACTTGAACTTTGTACTTCTACATATAACCAAGTCCATGGCTCTCCTAGATTTTCATTACCAGTCATACAACTTTCTATCTCACTAACAGAACGAGAATTATCTCTTTACATTAGTAGTTTTCTTCATGTTCTATCCTTCAGAATCAGGCTCAGAATATGACACAATTTGACACATGTAACACAAAAGTTCTCTGAACATTAGGCCTCCTCTCCCCACATTTTTGTTTGTATCAGTTCTTGCCATATCACAACCATAAACATTGAAGGGAAAGGGCATACAACTTTGAAACAAAGCCAAAAAAATCGAGCTCTAACTTGGAGACTTGTATGGATAAAAGTACAAGAGATTTTTCTCTCAAACTATTGATGAATTTAAACTTCTCCCTTCTCTAATATGTTTATTTGCGGTGAAACATCTTATGCCCAAACCCATGTTATGGATGTCCACTACATGTAGAAATGAAAACTCCAGCTCACATCAAGCTATTGCCTTTGATATATGTTGTCATATTTGATGAGTTTATTTGTTAGAAAAGCATAGCTTAGATATGCCAATGGAATACACATGTAACAAATCATTAGGCATAAATTAACCAATAAAAGGAAATGTGAACTCAAAGAACATAGTTGGGGAGAAAACATGAGGCATTTCATTGCAACAATTCTCCTATAGTAGGTATAAACAATAGAATAACCCACAAAGAGGCATCTCGTCAAACACAACACATATTCATTCCTTTCATACACCCTTTCTAACCTGATGTAACAAGACAAACCCATGTAGTAGCCCCCATAATTAAGTCACCCATTATATTACATTACAGAAGAGTTAATATGGTTTCATTACAAGAAACCTTCACACTCCAACAAATTTCACGGTATTCCTACTTCCATCACTCCTTGTCAACAGATTAAATATGCAACATAATGTTTTGAGTCTTCATGTTGTTTCAAATCAAATCCCCGTGAAAAGCATCTTCCTTGAATTTAGAAACTTGAAAGAATAGACATGCAAGGCTAGCTACAACATTAGGACACACACCCAACGCACATGTGAAATACACTAACAAATTTGGAACAAACATACAACACCTGTGTGCAATGTTGGTAACAACGTGCTATGAGTTTATTAAAGGCATATCCGACTATGCCCATGTCACATGCCCTCAGAATTGGAGAAATAATAAAAGCTTGTCATGGCCCATGCATACCTATGAAGAGAATAAGTGAAAGAAGCACAAAAAAATGATGTATGTAATGTATTTAGACTGTATTATTTGTGGAACATTGAGAGCATAAGTGAAATAAGCACAAAAGAAAATCATGTATGTAATGTATTTATACTCTATTATTCGTGGAACATTGAGAGCATAAGTGAAAGAAGCACAAAAAATAGTGTATGCAATGTGTTTAGACTCTATTATTCATAGAAGATTGGGTGCATAAGAGAAAGAAACACCCAAAAAAATGAGTTGCAATGTCACAAAGAAATCTTCGCCAACTACATAGAAAAATGGCACACAACAATGAAACTACATAAAAGTGGACCCATTTGACTTGACCACCATCATGGAAAACTCATAAGCAACCTTGCTCTAATTCTATGCCCCAAAATTCATGAATGAGAAGGAGGGGTTTTCTAGCCAAAGATACAATGAGCAGCTCCAAAATAGAGCAATTTGACATGACCACCATCATGGAAAAATCATAAGCACTGTGCCCCAAAATTCATGAACAAGGTGTTTGCTATACAAAGATACAATGAGTAGCTTCAAATAAAGACATGAGTATCCATGCATATTGTCATTTTGACACTAGGGCTTCATGTGACAATTTTCAAAGCGTGCCTTTTTCCCTCTGAACAATGAGACAATTTTCAGTGCGTACCTTTTTCCCTTTGAACAATGAGAGAATTTTCAGTGTGTTTTTCTCTCTCTAAACAATGACACAATTTTCAGTGCATGCATTTTTCCCTCTAGACAATGAGAGATAGGGTTTGCGTTTGGGTTTCAGTTTCAATGGTACATTGCCAGGCTTTTGAAGGCGACATGGGCCTCGTGCTTGCCTCCCCTAAACAATCAACGATGATTTTGAGTGTAGTATTTTATACTTGTAGCGCAAAACTAATGGATTGGATTGGTGGGGAAGTCCAGGGGATATCCAAGTCTACCATTGGACTCCCATTATGTTGCGAAGGAGAGAAAGCTTGACAAATTTTGGTAGCAAAATATTTTTTGTTTTCCGCTGCTATGATGTTGAAATATTGAAAGTGAAAATCATGAAGGCCCATCTTCAAGGGATGTGGAAGGCCCAAATTTCTCCAAATTGTGAAGACCCCTCTTCATATGGATGTGGAAATTGAGAGCAGGCTGGAATTTGTCAAAATGAAATCGTTCATGAAGAGAAGGGCTGTCAAAATTTGTCAAAATGAAATAATCATTCGTGAAGAGAAGGGCCATCAAAATTTGCCAACAATTGTGAAGAGAAGAGGCATGTTCACATGGATTTGCAAGAAACAAGAGAAAGGGGGCAAATTCATAAAATGTTTGGTTTGAAATATGCATATTTTAAAGTTGTCTGTGTGTGTGAGAGCATTTTGTTGATGTATTGTAATGGTAATTCTCTTATGCACATCCAAAAAGGAAGTTTTACATTTAAATGGGGGAATTTGGTGTGAAATGTGTATTGTAAAGCCACCTGCATTAGTGTGAGAAATCGATTCTGTTCTCCACGTCCAATTGTATTTTTCTCGTTGTCTTGGACAAAAATATGGATGGATGGGTGATCACAATAAGAATTGAATTGGTGTCACAATGCGATGAGCCAAGCAAAGTCAGATCCATAGAGGATAGAAATATAATGGTGAGTGAGAGAGTCACATATATCCTCTCCCCAATCTATAGTTGATCTTGGCCAAAAAGTTTAAAATTTTTCTGCAAGAAATTTGGCTAGATGATTGAATCACAGTCAGCAATGCAATCAAGACGTGGAAAAAAATATACCTAAAAAGGAAAGAACTTATGATAAGATGCAAAGGCTCTTAATCCATGGATGAAAACAAGTTGTAGTTTCATATTTTCAACTGACCTTTTGGATAAATAGCCTGGAAAATGCATTCACATCCATGGTTATACAAACACAAAAGACACAAAAGGAAAACAAAGTTTTAAATGATTTTTCCATACCCATAATAGTTTTATTTGAAAAGCCACTATGTGGTTGAGATAAAAAACTTAGTTTGCCTTAGAGTGGTGATCTGCAAGTATAAGTTTTGTCCCATGACATGATGCCTGACAATATGTAAGGATGATCTTGTGAGGAGCTACACAACCTCACCTTTATTGCCTTTCACTACAGTCCAAATTCATATGTGCCACTTGGATCCAACGAGGATTCACTTGCTAGGTATTACCCTAATGTTTGAAGGTTGAAGCACACTATTCCAACTTGGTTCCCTATTCTAATAGAGTTTTCCCCTTCTCTAAAAAATACAAAAGAGTTGAAATCTCCCCCAAATTGTGGCACATAATTTTTAATGCACTGACATAGAAAGGTGGAAATAAGTAGTCTTCTATGCCACCTTGTCTTCACAATTTCCTTTCAATTCAAATTCTAATATTTTCCTTCCCCTCTTTGCATGACATATATTCTCCATTATACAAAATATCTGATAAACAACACTATCTACTCTACAAATTACTCCTAAAATTAGCTCCAGAAAGAGACTTATCACATAATTGATGAATGCAACAATCTAACGAAGCAGGCAATAGATAGTCTTCTAACTACTTGTCTCCACATTTTCCCTTTGAATTCAACTCCAGAAAACAAATTATGTATATATGTTAATATATATATATAATATCGTATCTATATATATTATTATATAGTATATATATATATTAATATATATATATATATATATATTATATAATTATATATAATTATATCTTATATATAAAGAAGAATTATTAAGCAATGTGCTACATGTCATATGGATATCTCCATTAGATAGCAGGTAAAATCATAAATGTTAGATATTTTCTCTAACTGTGTGGATGTGGACATGAATCTAACCACAACCTCATCTTCTAATCTTATGCGTGTCTTTTTGATTCATTTTCTAAAGAACTATAATTTTGTGGAAATGGATCCTACACGTGGGATTAATTGATTCATCCAAGGGTGAATGTTGGTCCTATGTGACATTAAAGAAAGCCTTGGTGAGAGGGATAAGGGTTCAACTATATAATGATTACAATTGTTTGTGGTTAATGGATTTGAGGTTAGGGCTAATACCCTTTTATGCAAGAATCATTGTGAGAATTCCATTAGAATTGCAGGTGAGATTTGGCTATGAGTGAGGGTTAAATATTGGTAACTTAATTTTATGTCCTTTTGCAGGATTATCAGTGGATTTTTTGGTGAATTTTCTGGAAATATTACGTAGTGTGTCCTCGCATAGAGGGAATGGGAGGATGAACCTCAGGCCCCCATGACCATTTTTAGAGGGAACTAGTTGGAAATGGCCTCAAATATGGAGTCTATAATTGATGGTTGGGTGCACATTGGTTCACTTCAACCTCCCTCTAAAGGTTGAGTTATCTCCCACTCTCAACCTAAGAAACACCTCTGTAGACTCTACCTCCCTTGCCATACATCATTCTATGGATACACCCTAATTACTCATATCTCAAAGCTATTGGAAGGCCCCACTAAAGAAAAGCATGTGGCTATCTACTTTGATACTAGCTCTACAACAACGAAATATGAAGACCTAGAGGCCATCAACTTGTGTGGACCTAGTAACTAAAGCCCAAAATGGGCATTACATTTTTAATTTTATTTTAGTAGTCTAGTGTGTTTGTTGAGTACCGTTTACATTATGCCAGTATTTTAAGCAGTATACCTATGGACTTCTAAGAGGCAGATATGGATAGGTCTCCATATAATTTTTTTTGGCTACTTTAGCCTTCATCCTTAGCTGGGAATTCCAGGTCATGGTTGCCTAGGACTACATTTTTTTGTAAACTCAAGTTGTAGGGTATGGCCATAGCTTTTTTAATATAAACTCTACCTACGAACCTTGAATAAAACACTCTATATTTTACACTGATCTCGCAGTTTCTTTTTTTAATATCTTGTAAATGAAAATGCATTTTCGGTCTTGAAATTTGCTATGTCACCTATTTTTTCATGATTGTCTGTCACTTGGGCGAAACACCTTCTAATGGAATCTTGACAATGTAATGAGAACACACCAGAAACAAACATATCAACCTATAATTTCTTCATTCTATGGTCTATAGGCTTCAGAGTCTCACATTTGGAAACTACAATTTTGGGGATTGAATGCTGGAATAACCAATTTTGTTTTAGGTCTAGACCTTCTATATATGCTTGTCCAGTTGAACTGTATTTTGCACTGGTTGATGAGAATTGGTCATGGTCATTTCAACGTAGATTCTTTTATGATTCTAATCGTATCTCTTCAGGGTGGTAACATATGCATTCACTACAAGCTCATTAGATAGCCCTCCATCACTTGATCGAGGGGATATTTCTACAAACGAAAAATCTTCATCAAAATCATCTGAGGTTTCCATTGAAGAAACTGTTTTATTTCCTATTGATTTCATTTTGAAACACGTAACTTTGTCTTCAAAAACTCTTTGGTATGTTAGGCTTGAATGAAAACTTAGGTAGTGTGCCGGAAGTTCCATAACAAGTTCTAGAAACTCATATTTGGGGAAAATAGGATCCTGGAGAGACATTGTGTTGAGAAAATTTTCTCCCCATTGTGGCATATGCCCTTCGTATATTTCAGGCTGTAGGTCCATTAGCGTCCACAAGCTTTCAACCTCCACTAGGTCTAGATCAAACACAAATACTATTCTACTATGGGTGCATCATCATGTCATATACAGGGGAACCTTCAAATTACAGATTATACCTCCTGTTGTTGTTTTGTTCCAAGTGAGGTGACCAGTCTGTTATGGACAGTTCTTTAGGAAGGGCTCTTCTATTGATGTTCAGAGCTTCATTACATTTACCATGTTAATGTTACCTTTTCTGCACATGCGAGACATTTTTGGACAAGTTCAAGTGTAAGAACGTCTACGTTGTTCTTTCTTGAAACACTTTGAATCATATATAGGAGCTCCATCAAAAAATACAATATATGACCTACTTTCATTACATTTACCATGTTATTGTTCCATTTTTGGACATATGAGTCATTTTTTGGACAAATTCAGGTGTAAGAACATTTATGTCATTCTTTCTTGAAACAGTCTAAATCATATATAGGAGGCCCATCAAAAAAATACAATATATGACCTAGGTCTCTAGTGTTTGAGTTGTATGTAGATGTTTTTGTTACCAATGGAACAAAGATGTTTGTTGGTTCCCATGTTGCGATTCCAATTCTAACTTTTCGTTAGTTTTGACTTCATGACTTAGATTTTCCACGGGATGAGGTGCATAGATATCCACCCTTTCAACTTGAAGACACCATTGTTCATCCTTCTCATCACAATTTCCTTTTCCACCCAACATTTCAAATTTTTGACAAAATCCATGGTATTCAAAACTATAATTGAGAAAAAGGGAGCAGCTAACCTTCACTTTACCATATGGATCAGCCAGAGGGATGGACCGATGATCATCATCAGATATTAGCATAGGAATCACATTATTATTGCTCAAACTCATATTGAAATTCTGTATTACTGTAGGTACCAATGGCTCCATTACCCCCGTTTTCAGAAAATTTAGATTCCTCTACCTTCAAGGCTTCACAAACCTGCTCTACTACCATACAACTCTGTTCGTTACCAGCATTCAAGGTTTTGTTCCACCTTTCATTGAAAATATAACCATCTGATGGATATTCTAAGTCACCAGGCTTGGAGAAGTGTGACATGATCCTTTCCTTCTGCAGTGGATTTCCCAGAGAGGGTACAAAATTGGTGGATATCTGCTTGATTTATTCATTTCTCATGCTAGAAAAGGCTCGATCCTTATTTTTGTCAAGTGTGGGAAAATTGTCAGAATATGATACCCTAATCCATAACTATCGTGAAGGAGCTCTAGACTAGTATAATGTTGAATGCCATTTTGACAATCCCCATTGTGTGTGTAGGCTAAGTGTTCTTTTACAAGATAATGGGGGCCTTGAAAATTGGGTTGTACATAATCATGAGTGCAACATTTCTAGAAGTTTCTTTCCATCAACCTTCACATTAATATGACCAAAGCTCTGAGTGTCAAGAATGTTTCCCTCAAAAACAATTGAGAAGTTAAGAAATGTTATGTTTTTAAACTAAGGAGGAGCAAAAAGAAGACTGCCATGTTTAGTCACATCAGTCTTTGAATTTCCATCCACCATTTCAAATTTTCCATCACCATCTTCCTCAATGACATTGAGTTTACCTATTATTGTTGGATGTTGATAAGATGAAACAGGTGTGAAGGATGATGCTTTAATCTCTAGAAATTTACTTATCAAACTCTTGAAAAGATCAATTCCAGGAGGCAATGGAACACAAAGGGCCAAAATGGAGAGAAGCACACAACATCATCAAAATTTGAAAACCTAAGTGCTCAATTCTTAGAACAGCTACAATATTCAAATTTTGGATTGAGCATAAAAATGTCATCAAAACAAACAAACCTATACAAACATATACACATACATTAGATTTACAAACTACGATTATTATCAAAATTCAAGACGATTAATAGCAAAACTAAACAAACCTATACACGTACATTAGATTTACAAACTATGATTATTATCAAAATTTTCTCACCATAAAATATAAAATAAGTTTTTCAAAAATTATGGGAAGCACTTTTTCTCAAAAGTATGTCATTCAAGCCTACCTCTTCCCATGGTAACAATTATATTTGTGCAATCTTTGTGATTTTTTAAGTTTCCATGAACAACCAACAAGACCAAAAGGGCAGAAGAATTTCATATTCCACAAAACATAGGAGAATAAGGCTTCTATGTCTAGAACTAACAACTGAATATCCATGTCCATGAAGCCCCTTTCTTTGTAACATTTGAAGACAGTGGAGGAACTCCTCTTTTTGTTCCCACCATTGTATAATAGCTAAATGGTCCTACTAGTGACCTGCATTTTCACAAAGTTGAATGAAAAACCATGAATATTTTGGTTGAAAACAATTATGCTAACCAAAACAAACAAAAAGGATTAAGATATAAAGTTAGGTTCCATAAAAATATTATTGAAATGTGTGGAAGTATTGGTTCATTGGTGAGCTCCACAGTATTAATCATTCTATGAATGGTGTGGCCTTATACCACTGGAATGGCATGAGTTTCATAGGGACAAATTTTGGTGAAAGAACCAAAAGACCCATTGAAATCAAGTATAAAAACAAAAAAGAATACACATTTCCACTGCTCCCGATGATTTTGAAGAGGGACCATGGAATAGAATCATCATTTACTTTAACAGGGCGACCAATAATCTTGCCAATCATTGGGATTATAGGTCTCCAAGGAGAATTTGCCACCATGGTTATCTGGCTTGTCTAACATGTAGAAGGATCCAACTTCATCTTTCCCAGGCACAAGGTATAGTTTTCCATGCATATTCTTCCTCAGCCACTAAGAGCCATCATAAGAGTAGTTTATCATGCCTTTGCAAAAGAAGCCCTCCACCACTACATGATCAGAGGTTGGCACTACAATGGTAGAAGGTGCCAAGGAAGGTATCATGTCCTGCATGTAAAACCATAATTTTGCTTCAAAAGGACTATGAGTGGTGAATTTTCTGAGCAATACTTGATTTTATTTAGTGGAGGGAAGCCACCCTTGGTGTTTAGACGCTGAATGTAGGAAACCCAAATTGTGGCACATAATTTTTTAATGCACCAACATAGAAAGGTGGGAAATAAATAGTCTTCTATGCCACTCTATATTCACATTTTCATTTTCAATTCAAATCCTAATATTTTCTTGCCCCTCTTTTCATGAAATAAATTCTCGATTATACAAAATCTTTGATAAACAACACCATATGCTCCACAAATTACTCCTAAAATTATCTCTAGAAAGAGACTTAGCACATAATTGATGAATGCAACAACCTAGCAAAGCAAGCAATATATAGTCTTCTAACTACTTGTCTCCACATTTCCCCATTGAATTCAACTCCAACAAACATTTAT
>APFE030869260.1:25028-76942 GCA_000404065.3 Pinus taeda | reverse complement strand
GAAATGTGCTACAGGACATATGGATATCTCTATTAGATAGCAGGTAAAATCATAAATGTTAGATATTTTCTCTAACTGATATCTACTTTGATACTAGCTCTACAACAATGAAATATGAAAACCTAGAGGCCAACAACTTATGTGGACCTAGTAACTAAAGCCAAAAATGGGCATTACATTTTAAATTTTCTTTTAGTAACCTAGTGTGTTTGTTGAGTACCATTTACATTATGCCAGTATGTTAAGAAGTATACATGTGGACTTCTAAGAGGCAGATATGGATATGCCTCCATAAAAAAAATTTGGTTACTTCAGCCTTCATCCGTAGCTGGGAATTCCAGGTCATGGTTGCCCAGGACTACATATTTTTTGTAAACTCAAGTTGTATGGTATGGCCATATATTTTTTAATATAAACTCTACCTACGGACCTTGAGTAAAACACTCTATAGTTTACACTGATATGGTAGTTTCCTTTTTCATATCTTGTAAATGACAGTGCATTTTTGGTCTTGAAATTCGCTACATCGCCCATTTTCTCATGATTGTTTGTCACTTGGGCAAAACAACTTCTAATGGCATCTTAACAATGTAATGAGTACACACCATAAAAAAACATCTCACCCTCTGATTTATTCATTCTATGGTCTATAGGCTTCAAAGTCTCACATCTGGAAACTACAATTTTGGGGGTTGAATGCCGAAATATAGGCCAATACAAGGTATTGTAGACTTCACCTGGTGCAAATGTTTTCATTGATGTAGGAGATTCCTGTGAAGTGAAATATATTTCCATATATGTTGGCTATCAATTAGATCATGTAATATTAACCATGTCACTGGAACCCAGAGATGATTATGAAGTTCAAGTTCAAGTTTCTCTTGAACATGGAATTCTTGCAAAGTTGGATATCATACCTACACAGAGGTTGCCTTACCCTTCTAGTGCATTTGACATTAGCTCAGACAGAAAAATGATGTCATTCTAGATAAATTTATGTTTAGCAAATGAATAAGAGGGTCACTACAAAGGCACATGTTTCTATCATTTTGGATTCTATATAGTATTGTGTTGAGAACTTAGAGCAGGGGTCAGTTTATGTAATTCATTTGTTTCTAGTTCAATACCAAAACAACATCAGAAGGATGTCATAATGGTTTCCTAGAAAAATCATCTCATAACATTGTATTGAGTGCCAAAAAGGTCAATCTCTTTTCATAGTGGATTCCTATTTGGGTAACATGTTTAATGTATGGGGTTGTCTTTGCACAATGTTCTACTTTCTTCATAAAATAGGGCAGCACAGTGGATAGTGATTATTGGACATATGGATATCCCTCTCACATCCTTTCAGTGTTTCCTAGCCTTCAATATTATTGTGCTTGTGCCTGTGTCTAATTGGATCTTTGTTCCACTAGCCAAAAAATTTACAAATCTCAAGCACGACATTACAATGCTCCAAAGGATAGGATTTGGGAAATTTGTTTATGTTCTTGCCATGATAGTTCCAACACTCACAAAACTCAAAAGACTTAAAGCATCAAAGGATAATGGTTTAGTAGCTTGCCTAACGCAACAATTCCAACAAATATCTTCTAGTTGCTTCAACCATACATTCTTAATGGCATATCATAAATCTTTGCAATTAGGTCAATTAAAAGCAAAAATGAAGTTTATGAAGTTTGGGGCAAAACCAGACACCTTCTACATTGAAGAATCTTCTAGAGGAAATGGAAAAGGGAAACCTTATAGACAAGCTTGAGATCTTATTCAACTCATACATCCTTCATGATTGGAAGGATTCAATCGTCATGTTGTAGACATCCAAGGCTCTCTTGACTTGATCTGAAGATATTGAAATTATCAATCGATGCATTAATGAAATTGCATGTAAAGAAATGGTGGATCCGTCAAAGGTAAAATGGTATTACAACCACATTAGAGGTCAAAAGTATTATAAGACATTGGAGAGTGTTTCAATCCCTTCATTGAGTCAACTTCATAGCCGGAGATACTACATCAACCCAAGGATTCAAATGAGTTTGTGTGATTGTGGTATTTTCATTTGAAAAACTCTATGAGAGGGGTATAACCATGCTAGAATCCTTTGGAAGTTTTATGTCTTGTTTAGTATCTTCTTTTGGAGATTTAGAAGATTTACTGAATTCCTGATCCAATTCAATGGGGTAAGTTTCTCTAATGGATTTGTCAACAGACATTTGTGATGATAGAACAAATAATGTTTTCATGTTAGAATTTTTAGAATTTCAGCAATTATTGCAAGCTTTTCCATGAAATTTTCTTCAATGTTAGGAAAACAAGGAGCATGTTACAGATTTGGACCCAAATTTGTAGTTGTTGGTCCTAAATTGTTAAATTTGGTAACTAGGGCCAAAATCCACCTTGTAGAACTTATATTATGCAACTGATATTTTTATTGGATTCCTCTTTCCGAGAGGTGTAGGATTGATCTAAATATCATCTCATTCTAACATGTACAAATGGAATTATGAATTCATTTCTATTATGGACAAATTGTCAAAGTCGATCAGAAAACTTATGTAGGCTCAGAAGCCCAAAAGACATGTCTTTTCATCCTGAACGTTGCATATAAATAGAAGGTGAATCTACCTCATTTGGACATCATTCATTCTCACACATATCTATCTCTCATCATCTGGTTGGGTTGTACAACTTCAAGGTAGCCTTCTTCTCCTCCACACATGTGAAGTTTGAATGCGATTTTATGTTTTGGGCGTCAACCGAATTGCAGGAATGTTTGACCAGTGTTGTCTAGGTATCAGTGGACTAAGTTTGACTATGTTTTTCTTAGGGAATATTCTGTTTGGACAGGCCACATTTCTGGGCATAGAAATTGAGGCATTCAGAGATGTTTGACCAACATTGACCACATCAAGTTTCACTACAGACTTGACTTTGCATTGAATAAGTTTGACTGATATTTTCAAGACCTTTTTCAGTTGATTTGGACTATCCTTAAAGGCAAAGTTGACTGGGTTTGACCGAGCTGATTTGGAGGAGATATCCTACCATGTTGACTAGTGTTGACTTTCTGGTTAGGACATCCTGTTGATTGTTATTTGACTGGACAGATTTTGACTGTGATTGGGCAAATAAATTTGTATATTGTACTCTCTCTTTGTGTTGAACTTTTGAAGAATAATAAGAATATTTGATCAAAGGGTTTTCCCCACATTGGGGTTTTTCCCTGGCATCTGCCAAATATTGTGTCATCTTGTCTTGGCTTGTCTTCTGGTTATTGTTTATGTCCTATCTGCATTTTGCTATATGTTAATGTGATTGCTAATCTAGAAATTGATATTAGGATAATAAGAAAATTGAAGTGAAATTGCTCTTAAGCATAGAACATATCATTGTTATCTAAAATTAACATGGTATCAGAGTTGAGGTGAAGATAAATCCCAAGCAAGAGTGAGAAGAGAAATCACTGAGATATATTGATCAAGGACAAGAGTCAATGGCCTCCACATCCTACTTCAAATATGATGACAAGATTCATGATAAGTTTGATTATCATGCATGGAAGATGTCTCTTGATTTGACTTTAGAAGAGCAAGATGTTATGGACTATGTGCAGGCAAAAATTACTGAACCTCAGGGAAAAATTATTGAACCTCCTTCAAATGCACCGACTGTTGCTAAGACAAAGTACAAGAAAGGTGAAGTCAAAGCCAAGAAGATCATCAAGGATTCTATTAATAAGAATTTAGTTGCCTACATCTCCGGTTTGAACACATCAAAGGAGATATATGATAGGTTGGTAGGCATGTTCAAAGCTAGCACTACAAACCAAGTCCTTTTTCTCAAGAACAAGTTGAAGGACATAAAGAAGGGAAAATGTGAATATATCCAATCCTACTTTGTGAGGATTACCGAGATAAAAAATGATCTACTTTCAATTGGAGAAGTTATTGCTGATAGGGAGCTCACTCACATTGCCCCTGTATGTCTCCCTCGTAAATGGCATGTGTTCAACATTGCTATCCTCAACAGTGGCAGGATTCCAGGTTTGGAAGAATTATTGACTACATGTTGTCAAGAAGAGAAAAGGATGATGGAAATGGACATGCCTTCAAATAGGAATGATCCTACCGCATTCTCTGCTCATGGTAAAAAGAAGAACAATGTAGGTTCAAAGAAGCAATGTGAAGGAAGACTCGGATTCAAAAATGGAAGGAAGGGAAGATGCTTCATTTGTAAAAAGTTTTACCATTATGCTAGGGACTGTCCTAATAGAAGGGATACACCTCATCATGATGACAACAACAACCACAACAATTTCAGGGGAAACAAAAATCAAAGGAATGGCAAGTTCAATAACAAAGGAAAAAGGAATGCTTTCGATACTCAACTTGGAAATGATTGACCTCCCCAAAGATCAAGAAACTCCAGGTATGATGAATCTAATGTTGTAGATAACAAGAAAAAATAATTTTATCTTATATATTCCCTTTCTACTACCTCTCCTCTGGACACCTTAGGAAATTGGTTGATTGATAGCGGTGCCTCAAGGCACTTCACAAGGTACAAGGAGGCTCTTTCAAATCTGATAGAAAAGGATAGAAATTTGGAAATTATCCTTGGATATAATGCCACCTATCTCGTGAAGGGAGTTGGAAATGTTACTCTTCAATTGAATCAAGGTAACACTGTTCATCTACAAGAAGTACTATATGTACTTGATCTAAAGAAGAACCTGGGATTTATCTCGACGATGGAAGACAAAGGATTCAAGGTGGCATTCATTGATGGAAAGGTATGTGTTTGGAAATGAAAATTTATAGAATCATTTACTATTGGATTAGGGTCGATAGCCTATATCAAGTTGGAGGAAGTCCATCGGGAGCTATGTCTTGCGACATATCTCTTCAATCCAAACCATGACACCAAAGGTTTGATCATCTTCATTAGAAGGCTCTACCCGATGAAAGGAATAGGGTTACAGGTATGCCCGAATTCAAAATATAACATGAAGGTGTTTTTTAGGGATGTGTCGAAGGAAATCATACAAGGGGACCATTACCCTCAAGTGATAGTAAGACTACTGACATTGTGCAATTGGTTCATTCTAATCTATCTAGTATGTTTTCCGTGACAACTTTGGGTGGATATTTATATTATGTTATCTTTGTGGATGACTTCTCTTGCAAAACTTGGATATATTTCCTGAAGGAGAAGGAAGAAGTGTTCTCATGGTTCCATTCTTTCAAAGCCTTGCTTGAAAATCAAACTATGAATAAGATGAAAATATTAAGGACCGATAATGGAACCAAATATGAATCAAATGAATTCAATGACTATTATAGAGAAGCTGGCATTAAGAGGGAGACTACTAATGCATATATTCCTGAGCAAAATGTTGTTTTTGAAAGGCAAAATCGTTCTATCATAGAAGCTACTTGTGCATGCTACATGATCAAAGCCTTTCGAAGTTCCTATGGGGTGAAGCTGCCAACACTTTCGTGTATGTTCAAAATATATGCCATCATCAAGCATTGGACTCCAAAACTCCTGAATAATTTTTCACTGGTAAGAAACCTGATGTTTCTCATTTTATAATTTTTGGTAGTCTCATGTATTTTCATGTGCTGAAAGAAAAGATAAGCAAATTGGATGCAACTGGGAAGAAAGGAACATTTGTGGGCTACAATGAAACTTCCAAGGCATATAGGATCTATGTGCCTGGTCAAAACGAAGTGGAGATAAGTCATGATGTCACCTTCGATGAAGATGCTTCCCTTCGGAAGATTAGCAACCTTCTTATTCCAAGGAAGGGCAAAGAAGCAAATAAAGGAAAACAGGGAGAAACGCAAGATGAGCCGATGCCCGATGTTGAAGAACCAATGGATCCCATTGATTCACCTCCTCATGAGTCATCCTCCTATAAAAGGAGACCCTCATGGCTTAGGGAAACTCCTGAAGATGTTGAGAGACATATTACACCAAGGGGGACATTTCGTGAAAGTAAGAAGCTAAATAGGTACCAAGGGTACTTAACTGTCATGAGCACCATTATTCAATCTAAGCGTTGCTCATTTGAAGAAGTTGTGAAGCACCAAGTATGGAAGGATGCTATGAATGAAGAGTATGAGTCAATTATGAAGAATGATGTCTGGGATGTGGTCCCTAGACTCCAAGACAAATCTGTTGTCACCTCTAAATGGCTCTACAAGATCAAGCATGGAGCAGATGGAAGTGTTGAAAATTTCAAGGCCAGATTTGTTGCTCAAGGCTTCTCTCAAAAGGAAGGTGTGGACTATGATAAGATATTTTCACCAGTTTCTTGATATACCACCATCCGTTTGATCATAGCCCTTGTTGCCTCGTAAAGATGGAACCTACACCAGATGGATGTCAAGACTACCTTCTTGCATGGTTCACTTAAGGAGGAAGTCTATGTAAAACAACCTGAGGGGTTCGAAGTCCAAGATCGTAAGACACATGTATGTAGGTTGAAGAAAGCCCTCTATGGATTGAAGCAAGCACCTCGAGCTTGGTATGATAGGATTGACAACTATCTGATGAAGTTTGAATTTACAAGAAGTGAAGTTGATCTAAAAACCTTTACTTTAAGGTTGAGAATGATAGACCTCTCATCTTGGTACTTTATGTGGACAATCTCTTTCTGATAGGTGCAAAATCTCTCATTCATCAATGCAAGAGGGAGTTGGCTTTTGAATTCAAGATGAAGGACCTAAGGATGATGCATTATTTCCTAGGGTTGGAGTTCTGGAAAAACCCAGGTGATATTTTCCTTTCTCAAGGGAAATACATTATGAAGATACTTGAAATATTTGGGATGGTGGATTACAAGTCCATGACTACTCTGATGGAACTTAACTTCAAGAAGTTATGCAAAAGTACTGCTATGCTCAATTTGGGAAATCCTTCTGAGTATCATCAACTCATGGGGGCACTGATGTTCTTGGTGAACTCCCATCTGGACATATGTTTTGCATTGAATACATTGAGTTAGTTTATGGTCGAGCCTCATCACATTCATTAGACTTCTGCCAAGAATATTTTGAGATATTTTCGAGGCATAATCACTTATGGACTGAGATACACTACTGAGAATGTGAGGCTCCATGGTTACTCTGATGTAGACTGGGCTGGAAGTGTGGTGGATCGTAAAAGCGCATATGGATGTTGCTTCTCTCTAGGTTTTACTTTGATATCCTGGATGAGCAAGAAGTAGAAGTCAGTTGCTTTGAGCACCGTTGAGGCTAAATATGTTGCTACTAGCATGGCCTCCTATAAAGCTATTTGGTTGAGGAAGCTCTTTAGTGATTTGTTTGGACATGTGTTGGATACCACCATGATCTTTTGCGATAGCTAAAGTGGGATTCATCTTTCTGAGAATCCCATGTTTCATGAATACTCCAAGAATATTGATATCAAGTACCACTTTATCCGGGATATGGTACAATAGGGAGCAATAAGGCTCCATTGCATTGGGACTGATGAACAGGTCGTAAATATTATTATGAAGCACCTTGGGAAGGTCAATTTATTAACCTTCCATGAACTACTTGGAGTCGTGGAGAGACCCTCTTATGAGGGTCCTGTATGAGATGAATATTAAGCTTTGGGAGTTGCAGGTGGCTTTGGGTACTTCTTGGAGCAGTGAACGACCATAGGGTGAGTGTTTCACCTTCTCCTAGTGGTGCATTGTGTACATGGTGAGTGGTTCACCTCCCCTTGTGATTCCTCGTGTTGATATATGCATAGGATGAGTGGTTCACCTTCTCCTATGGCATATGAGTAAGATGAGTGGTTCACCTTTTCCTATCCATGGAGTCCGAGACTCATGGGAAGTATCTCTCATTTGACCAATGAATAGGGAAATAAGGAAAGGGAACATAGTACTATCGATGGATGCATCGTGTACTACTGTACTACCTATGCTAGGATGTTTGATATTGATCTGGGATCAATGGAGGCTGATTTCGGGTTAGTGCAGAGTGGTATGATACACTCTTGATTATTGGAGACTAACTTCGGGTCAGTGGAGAATGGTGAGACACATTCTCGATCGTTTATTCTTCATTATTTCTTCATGGTTTAGCAGAGCACAACAGAGCATAGCAGGGTATAATAGGGATGTCAAAGATGGTACATATTGACAGATGGTTTGGCAGGTAGAGTTCTCCCTAGTTGAGAGGGAGTGTTAAATTTGGAAACTAAGGCCAAACTCCACCTTGGTAAATCATATGATGTAGCTAATATTTTTATTGGATTCCTCTTTCCGAGAGGTGTAGGTTTCATCTAAAGATCATCTCATTTTGACATGTACAAATGGAATTATGAATTTATTTCTATTATGGACAAACCAAGGTTAGCAAGCAAACTTATGTAGGCTTAGAAGCCCAAAAGACATGCCTTTCATCCTCAACAATGCATATAAAGAGAAGGTGAATC
This sequence comes from Pinus taeda, assembly GCA_000404065.3. Lineage (NCBI taxonomy): Eukaryota > Viridiplantae > Streptophyta > Pinopsida > Pinales > Pinaceae > Pinus > Pinus taeda. The sequence continues at coordinate 68,479 of APFE030869260.1, read as the reverse complement.
TACCTCATTTGGACATCATTCAGTCTCACACATATCTCTCTCTCCTCATTTGATTGGGTTGTACAACTTCAGGGCATCCTTCATCTCCTCCACATGTGCGAAGTTTGACTGTGATTTTTTGTTTTGGGCATTAAACGAATTGCATGAAGGTTTGAATAGTGTTGATCAAGTGCAGTTGACTGAGTTTGACTGTGTTTTTCTTGGAGAATATTTTGTTTGGGCAAGCCACATTTTTGGGCACAAAAATAGAGACATTTAGAGTTGTTTGACCAGTGTTGACCACTGGAAGTTTAACCATAGGTTTAACTCTACATTGACCAAGTTTGTTTGATATTTTTGAGACTATTTTGGGCTGATTCAAACTATCCTTGGAGGCCGAGTTGACTAGTTTTGACTGAGATTATTTGGAGGAGATATTCTACCATGTTGACCAGCATTGACTTTTTGGTTAGGGCATCATGTTGACTGCTATTTGACTGGACAGATTTTGACTATGATTGGGCAAATAAATTTGTATATTTTACTCTCTCTTTGTTGAAATTTTGAAGAATAATAAGAAGATTTGAAAGGGTTTCTCCCACATTGGGGTTTTTCCCTATTATCTGCCAAATATTGTGTCCTCTTATCTTGGCTTGTCTTTTGGTTATTGTTTATGTTCTATCTACATTTTACTATTATGTTAATGCGATTTCTAATTTGGAAATTGATATTAGGCTAATAATAAAATTGAAGTAAAATTGCTCTTAAGCATAGAACATACCAGTTATCTAAAGTTAACATAAATCCATACATATATTCATGCTCACTAGGATGAAATGTTTATCTATCCCACTCAAGTTCAAATTATCATTACCTGAATTCATGTGAAGAATATGAGAGGGATCATGAGGCTTCCTAGGGTCTCCAACCTGCGCAACCAACAAATAACATGAATGATGAATAATTCATCCAAGGGAATATTGGAATAAAAAATAGAATAAATAGTTAGACGATGAAACATGTTACATTTGAAATGGTTTAGAATTGAAATCACAGGTGTCTCTTCTAACATAGAGAAACAATGATCCAATTCATATTTTCAAAGACTACCAATTAATCCAAGACAAATCACTAAAGCCACATGCCTTAGATCACTTACTTCAACCCACATATAGGGAATGGAATGAAAACAAAATAAAAGAAAAATATATTTTCAACTACTACATCTCTCAAATGGTCATTACTCACTAGATACAACTCAATTAACTATGTAGAATCAACAACACGTCTTACTGTGGAAGTTCCTTGAGTTCCATGTTTGGAAGCAATTGTTAGTCCTTGTAATGTCTTTTTATGTTGTACATTTTAATTCTTAAGTGTGTTTGCGTTAGATGTTATTGCTTTCCTAGATGCGGTAACAATGCTTTACTATGACCTTAGGGAAGATTTGTCTACTAACATTGATCATTTTTTTCACCCTATGCTTGCATAATGAGGTGCATAAGTGTAGTTGGGTTTACCACTATATGTACCAATACAAAAGGTATTATATTTGAGTTCAGAGTGATTGATCTATTTGTCTGTGAACCTATATCAGTTATCTAGGTCTCTTTTCTTTCTCCACGCTCTTCCTCACATACAAATGGAATCCTTAGATTTAAATTAATATATGTACAATTTATCCTATTGTGAAGGACTACAAGTTTGTTTGTTGGAAGCAGAATAGCCTACCAAGTATTGAGAGTAGATCATTGTTTAGAGGGAGCCTATAACATCGTCTCCTTGAAAGGGAGGATCATGATAGTATTGGAGGATAACGGGGTGGGATATTTGATCAAAAACACAATTCCACCACCACAATATCCCCAACAGTTGGCCCAACATAATAAGAATGAAATCAAGGAAAATTTGATACAAATTTGATAAAATTAAATTTTGATAAATATTTCTCTTTAATTTTATCAAGGAAAAAGTTTTGGATTCACCTAAAAATCTGCACTTATTATGTGTATTGCAGATGTGGATTTCAAAATCAGAATATGATGAGTCTGGCCCCTCAATTGTTCACATGAAGTGCTTTCTAGAATATTGAACGTTTGGTACTTCTATCTAGGAGGAGAGCTAGATGCATATGCCTTGTTAGTTTTGGTTCGATGGAGTACTAGCATTGTAAAGAGAGGATTTATGTGTTTACTTGTGCACTAACTTTCTTGAGTTGGTTTTGGGTCTTCGGTTGTTCATTGTGTTGGATTCATGAAATAATTTGAGCCTGTGCTAAAGGATTTCATTGGAATCCTTACATTAGCCAAATTCAAGTTGTGCTAGTATTTTCCACGCTATTGTGCTTGATTCATTATATTTTCTTACATATATTCATATGGATTAGGAAATATTTAGCATGTGTGAAATGTCTTTGCATGATTGTGATCATTGTAAGAGTATGAGCTGCTACCATGTTGTTGAAAAATTGTTGCATGTTTTGTTTTGAATTTCTTCACATGCTCGTAGCTTTGAGCATAGTGTTTACTAGTCACATCCTAATATTCCTAAAAATGACTTCTCAAACTCTGTTTAATCAAATAACTGCATCCCAAGTAAATGGGTGCATAGTCATTACCTCGAATTCATTTCTTATCACTTTGAAAGATTGGCACAAAAAAATTAATGAACAGATGGGTCATTTTAGATACATCTTAAGAGAAGAAGCAATGGATTCAACAACCATCAGATAAAATAAAAATAAACTAGATCTTATGAATCGTTGAAAGGCTAGACACACCTACACTAAATCTAATGAATTGCCTTGTGATAGAGACCAAGAATAAGTACCTTGTTCCATTATTATTTCTATTTCATTTGGTAGCCCACAAAAATTAATGTGAACAACATCAGGATTACAAATAGATCTGCCCACATCAAGTGTTCTTCTAAGGATCTACCCAAAGATAGAATATAGTCAGAGATTGATGCATTGTAAGAAAACATTTTGGTGTATAGGATGGAGTTGAACATAGCCAGTCTCTTTAATTTCAAGAGATGTACATGTATCCGGGATGGATTAATAACTTACTAAAACATTGGTTGTGTACCAGTCACCTATAAGCAGAGTTATATCACCTTTAGGCGAAGGGAATGGAACATGGATCAGGAACCTGCTAGCTACATTTAGTCCTCCAAAGCCCACTGCAGCTTTCTGCCAATACAATGATGGAGAGTAATAGTAGCTACCTATCTGGTCCATCACTTGGAACTTGTACATAACTTTATTTCATGGTAGTATAGGGAAGTTTGTGGTAGGTACTCCATCTTGCGATGAATTTCTCTAGTATTCGGTGGTCTGTGATCTTCTATAACGGCTGGGGCCTCACTAGGAATGTGCATGTATGGTTTGATGTGTTCTACAGAAACAATGTAGTTTGCAAGTGTACATTGGTTTTGTATACGTTTAACAAGTGATTTGTTCAATGATAGACCATAAGAGAAGGCCATCCCAACGAAACCTGCACTAGTTCAAATTGTTAGGAATGATCATATTATACATAAAACATTCAGTAATAGCAAAAATCACCCATAGTTGACATTTAGTTTCATTGTTCATACCAGGATTGAAGCTGTCTTGTGGGAGTAGAACCATAGAAAGAGCAGAGTAGCAGAGAACATTTTCATTTAACACCTCTAGATGTTTAATCAACCATTCAATGGCTCATAAACTGTGGAAAAAGGGGCTTGAATTTTGTCAATAAAGCCTAAGTTCTTCTTCAAGAACTGATCCTCAACGCTGAAAGCCCTAATGGTCATTGTTCCTACTATGGACTCACCAAAATGATTTGGAATGGGTGATTTTGTTGTACCATTTATTTTCAAGAGTCCTCTAGCAGAAGCAAAATAGTGTTCTCAAATACCACGACCTTATCTCTTGATTTGTGCATTGTTGGCATGTCATTGTCCTCATTCTTCCCGCCACTCTCTGTAGAGGTAGTAGGTTGAATATTCCTTCTAAATATAACCAAGGGCTTGACATCCCATGGGTCATGGGTTCGATTTTCACTATCACCACCATGGTCCTACTGAGGTGAGAGGAGTGATCTCATGTCCGCTATTGGCAAGACCTGGTGTATGCCATATGCTTTGAATGGATTTTGAATGAGACTGAGACTGAAATTTGAGCTCTGTTATCACAATGATTACTATGATGCCACTCCCCAGCAAGATGTCCCGCTCTACAAGGGCTATGTGAATTATTCCCTGAGATATTTAGTGGTCATGAGACTCCAAATTTCATTCTTATTTTTACAGTGCTGTATGTTGTATCCTCCCTCAAATTTATGAATGTGATTGTATCCTCTCTCAAATTAGGGTGCGAGTTTTGAACACTATCAAATTGTCGTGTGATGGGACTCTCTTTGTGTTGGCTTTGAAAAATAATGTTCATTGTTTTATTTGTTCTATTTCAAATATGCTTATCATTAATTGTTTCTTTTGAACAAAATATGAATGTGTATTTTACTTTTGAGTGAAGACTGAAAAACAATACTTCATTAAGTGTTGGATAAATAAAACTTGTATTTGTAAAGACAGTCCATTAGGTCAAATACAAGGAAGGGGTAATATTTTTTTGTAGAAAAAAATTACAATAAGGGGTTTTCCAAGAGAATTTTGTGGAGAAATTTTGACCAAGGGGTAATAAATTAGGGTAAAAAAAATTATTAAGGGAAAAAGAGCAATTGGTTGGTTGGTTTAATTGGTTATTATCAATGTTGTAGTATTTTTTTAGTTCTTTATTTTCTCATGTGAGAAATTTTGACCTAGAGGGGTAATAAATTAGGGTAAAAATAACTATTAAGGGAAAAAGAGTAATTGGTTGGTTGGTTTAATTGAATATTATCAATGTTGTAGTATTTGTTTAGTTCTTTATTTCCTCACATTGGTTCAAATTCTTGATGAGACATTTGTCCCATCTTTATAACATTGGGAAAGTAGAAGCCTCCAAGGAGTAGGACCACCCCGCAAGTGTATCTCAAAATGTCTTGACCCTTCTTACCAAATCACGTGTTATTAGTATCTACTTGTAGCATATTGGATATACTTTTGAGTTATATTGGCAATCATTCCATTTCATCACAAGCATAGCTCAAATCACTTTGATTAGTTACCATTGTTGGGTTTCTCTATAAACTTTTCCTAGAAGTAAAAAAGAACATGACTTTCAATCTAGAAGGGTAGTTTCCCCAAGTAGTGTGACCACCCCACAAGTGTATTTAGAAATGTCTTTACCCTTGCTAAATTGTATGTTATTATTATAGAATTGAAACATATTGAATATACTCTTAGGTTACAGTGGAAATCATTTTAGTTCATCTCAAGTGCAGCTCAAGTCACTCTAATGAGTTTTTGATCTCAAGTTTCTCCATAACGTTTTCCTTGAAATAAAAAAGAGCATGTCTCTCAATCTTTAATTTGATGAAATATGTATCCTCCTTGTGAAAATTTTCTTAACTTAAGTAAGCATTGATAAGGATCTTCTTGGTTTCATTGGCTTCATCAAAGAATTAACATTTTATTCATCAACTTTTGATTGTGAGATGATGAATTCTAGTGTGAATTATCATGTGTGTGTTGTTTTTTTCAATTGTAGTTTTGACCTCCACAATTAATTTGGTTTATGTCCTCTAGCTGGTAGTCATCAATCACCCATTTGGTGCCACGCGGGGTATTTTACTTTTCAACAAATTCAAGTTACCTCTATTGCATTGGGATCTAGTGACCTTGTTTAAAAATCCTAGCAAACACCTTTGAGACCATCTATTAGCACTAGTTGGACTTTAACTTGAGATTTCCCAAAAAATCAAAGGAATGAATTATGAGGGATGTTGCTTGGCCAATCCACTCATAGCCTAAGCCTCATTGGTGATGAAGGGAAACCAACTATAAGATATCAAACACCTTCCCTCACACACACGCATGGAGGCTCTACACCTGTAAAGGTTTGCATATGTGTTGTTTACATGGTTTGAATATGTGTTATTTACTTTAATCATTATTAATTTTGTCACTTATTATAATATTTTAGTCCCGGACTAAATTAGTCTTTTTAGTTAGTCACTTTTAGTTTGGTCACTTATTATCTAATCATATATTTTATCCCTAAACTAACTTAGTCATTTAAGTTAGTCATTTTTAGTTCAGTCACTTAAAATTTCTCAAATTTAGTAGTAACTCACTTGAAATAATTGTGGTGACTAATTTTTTTAGCCACCTAGTCACTAATTTCATCATTTTCTACTAGTGATCATTGGTTGCTATCCATAAATTCAGGCTAACACATCATTTTTATTCAAGGAAAACAACTCCACCTAGAATTACTCACAGTGGTTTGTAAGGGGGTAATATTTCACTTTGCTAGATGTGTCTGGATCTTGGGCCATTAACCTGTTTTCGTATGTTTAAGCAGATGAGCTCTTGGCCAAGAAAAAACAATTTTAGGGAATAATCTGAGCCCATATTTATTACAAATTTTATTTACCTTTATATTCTTATTCCTTAATTAGTATTTTATTCCTAAATGAATAATCAATTGAAATTAAATAAATATGGAAACCCTTATGATAGAAAACTCAACTAGAAGGTGAGGTTCATATGCTCTCTTTCCTCGGTTTTTTGAGTTTATAGTTCTCATTGGATGAAAGACTAGAACGAGACATGGGAGTTTCCTAGAAGTGCTAGGGTTTGCATGCATTCGCGGGAGTTTCCATGAAACACGCAAAGGAGGGATCTCCAATTCCTCCTATAGGCAAGCAGTGGATAGCTGAGGAAAGAAACCATTAGAGAGTGTCAGAGGTCCTTTAGGTGAAGGGATAAGGAATACAGAAGAAGAACAAGATTTAAACAAGACAAGGGAGAATAATAGAAATAAAGAAAATGAGGAAGAAGACAAGGAACAGGGAGAAAAAAACAAAGCACAAAAGGGGCCATGTAAACCTAAAGTTGAGGTCACACCCAGAGTATTTTTAAATGATCTTGCTCTGCAGGTGCACAGGGACCACACGCGGACATATGCTATCATCCGTAAATTCATGGGGTTTTGGCCCGCTGAAAAGGCTTTACAGACATGGATTAAATACAACTAGAAACCAAAAGGAAGCACTGACCTACATCTTGGGTCAAATGGTTTCTTCACTGTGGTCTTCACAAATATTGAGGATAAAGATATGGTGTTTGAAGGTGGGCCATACTTCCATGCAGCAGCAGACCTCCACATGCGATCGTGGATGATGAATTTTGTCCCTTAGTGAGAAAATTTCACTTTGGTCCTGGTCTCGGTAAGACTCTACTCTCTACCTCTTGATTATTAGCAAACAAAATCATTATCTGCCATAGGAAACATTAGGCTGCTTTGTAAAAGCTTCTGAGGCCACCAAAAGAGTAAAGTACACTTCCTTCGCATGAATATGTGTGGAGATGGATCTGTCTGGGGCTCTACTGGATGAGGTCATCTTGGAAGTTTTTGATGAAGAATGGGTGCAAACAATAGACTATGAACATATTCCTTTCAGATGTCGAAGGTGCCATGAGCATGGGCAGCTATTCAGGGACTTCCCTCTCAGTAAAATAGAGAACAAAAGTAAAGTGACCATAATGAAAGTTACTGAAGGCTTTCACAAAGTGGTACATAGAGGAAAATGGGGCAAGAGGGGGCCAAAGAAACATCAAACAGAAGGGCAACAGGCTAATCTGAACAGGTTCCATGTACTCGAAGAAGGGGAAGAGATAACAAAAACAGATTAGGTTATGGAAGTAAGCCTAGTGGAAAAGGAAAAAGAAGAAGATAGAGCAAAAACACAGGATTGTGACAATCAGCAAGAGAATATGTTGAATGAATCAGAACTAGGGATGGACCTAGAAATGACCAAGAATGAGATGGAAATGGAGGATCAAGAACTATAGGAGATTCTTGATAGGGAACACCTAGATCTAGAAGGGTTCTTGAAACAGGGGACCATGAGTGGGATAGACTCATTACCACATGAAGAGTTCAATAGAGTACAATAGTTGTTCCTATGGAAAACTCAAGATAAAGGGTTGGACAGACAAAGAAAAAAGGAAAGGTAGAGCAATGAAGGTGTATAAACTATGAAAAACACACCTGGATTAGCACTCGAAAACCCAGGAAAGAAAAGTGGTAGGAAAAAGCAGAATGAGTTATTGATGGAATGTGGAAATCTAATGATAGATTCAGGTAAGATGAAAGATCTAACCAGCTACTCCTTTACTAATCTTTAATAATGAAGTTTACATCTTGGAATATCAAAGGTCTAGGTAGTAAAAGACAACAAAGAATTATTAGTAATAGAATGAAACAAGAAGCTCCGGATATGATCTTTATCCAGGAAACTAAATGTTCCATTCAATAAATAAAATAAATCCATAACAAATGGCTCAATAGATTTGATTTTCTAGAAGTTAAAGAAGATAATACAGTAGAGGGCATACTCACTCTTTGGAACACCCAAAAAATTGGTATAATAGATGCTAAGGCATCTAGAAATTATTTATCAGTGGTTATACAACCGATGGGAGATAGGGAGACCTATCTGGTCACGAATGCTTATGGCCCACAAAGAATAGATGATAAACTCATGTTTCTTGATTCTCTGATGGAGCTTAGAGACAGACATGTAGATGTACCAAAAATCGTGTGTGGGGACTTCAACATGATCAAATCATTTTCAGAGAAAAAAAGGGGTACCAAAACTTTAAGCAGAGACTCTTTAGCATTTCAATATTTTATATACAATCTGAAGCTTGTTGATACTGACATGAGTAATGGTCTCTTTACCTGGAACAATAAAAGAGGAGGAGAGTTGCAAGTAGCCTAAAAGTTAGACAGATTCATAATCTCAGAGGATCTTATGCTTACCAACAAGGAAATGAAAGCGAGAATTCTCGCCTTTGGAGGCTCGGATCATTGGCTTGTTAAACTTGAGGTTTAGGGCATTGGTACCCCCAAGAACAAACCTTTCAGATTTGAGAATATTTGGCTTACCCACCCAAACTTCATCAACAACATTACAAAATGGTGGAAAGAAGATTTGCATATTCAGGGTACAAGAATGTTCCAGCTTCACAAAATACTAAAGCACATCAAGCTCAAACTTAAAGATTGGAACAAGAATGAATTTGGAAATATTTTTGCAGCGAAAAAATTTGTGGAAGATAAAATGAGGGATCTCAATCAAACCCTTATCATGGAAGGCTTTAACAAAGATAAAAATGACCTAGTCACTAAACAATATAAAAACTGGGAGAATTTATGTAAAAAAGAGGAAACATTTTGGAGACAAAAATCCAGAGTCCAATGGCTGAAAGAAGGGGAGCGTAACACTAGATTTTTCCATAGATCTACCATAGCAAACAGATCTCATAACAGGATCTCTTCGATCAAGGACGAGGGTAGCCATCTTCATAATTCCCATGAGGATATTGAAGATGTGTTAGTTCAACATTTTCATGGAATAGCACAGGAAACCATTCCCGATAGAGAGCATTTTATCAGGGATTTAACAGGACATATTCCTAAACTGGTTACTAGAGATGATAATTTTAGTCTCAATAGGCCAGTGACAAAAGAGGAGGTCAGTGAGGTTTTCAAAGAAATGCAGAATGGTAAAGCACCAGGCCCTGATGGTTTCAATGTGGCTTTCTTTAAGGCTTGTTGGAATATTGTTAAACAGGATATTCTGAATGTAGTGGAAGGTTCCAGGTTGAATAGAACTATTTTGAAAGTGCTCAACACTTCCTTTATCTCCCTGATCCCCAAATAGGACAATGCTCAGAATCCAGACAGGTTTAGACCCATAGCCTTGTGCAATGTGGTTTATAAGAAAATATCCAAGGTTATTGCTAACAGACTCAAGCCACTTCTTCCTACTCTAGCTTCAGTGGAGCAATCTAGTTATGTGGAGGGCAGACAAATTCTTAATAACATCATTCAAGTGCATGAGCTAGTGCACTCTTTGACAAGCAATAGGAAGGTTGGTATGATTATGCAATTGGACCTAGCCAAAGCTTATGATAAGTTGAATTGGACCTATATAAGGAGGGTCCTTATTGCTTTTGGGTTTGATCATAACTGGGTAAGATGGGTAATGGCCCTAGTAAGGTCTTCAAGCTTTTCAATTTTGGTTAATGGCTCTCCTTCCAAGACTTTTACTCCTTCCAGAGGCCTCAGGCAGGGTGATCCACTCTCTCCCTTTCTCTTCATACTCATGATGGAAGGATTGGGTCCGTCTATCAAGCATATGAAAGGAGTTGGTAATATCAAAGGTCTCCAACATTCAGAGAATGGTCAAGCTTTGACCCATCAACAATTTGTTGATGATACTATGCTGCAGGGAATCCCCATGGTCAAAGAAGCTCTAGAGTATAAACATCTCCTATCTGACTTTGCCATGGCTATAGGTATGGAAGTTAATCTATCCAAATCTAAGATTTTTTCTTTCTTTAAAACCAATATTGCTATCCAGAAAATTCTCCAGGATTCTGGGCTTCCAGAGGGATGTTCTTCCCTCCAAATATTTGGGAGTTCCTCTTACTGATAAACCTTTGCACAAGGGCATATGGGAGTCGGTGATTATTAAGATGCAGGATAAAATCAGGAAATGGACCTTTAGATATTTAAACTTGGCTGGTCGGTTGGTGCTCATAAAAGCTATTCTCCAATCAATCCCCGTCTTCATGCTATTAGCCCTTCCAGCTCCAAAAGGAGTTTTACAACATTTTAAAACCATTCAAAGAGACTTTCTTTAGGGGAAGGGGGAGGAAAGAAAGAAATAGGCCTTGGTGGCCTGGGAGAAGATTTGTAAACCTAAACAATATGCGGGCCTTGAATTGGATGATCTAGAAACATTAAGTCAAGTTTTAGGGGCGAAATTATGGTGGCACTGGGTAAAAGACCCAAAGGCACAGTGGGCTAGCATCTGGAAAAAAAATATGCCAGCACTTGGCAAGATAATGATCTCATAAGGATGGTTGGCATCATTAAGGGCTCACACATCTGGAATAAGGCCTGGGGGAATAGAGGATTAGTACAAGAAAATAGCTTCTGGGAGATCAGAGATGGTGGTCTTGCTTTGTTTTGGGAGGATAAATGGCAACAAGAACCTACACTATTAAGAGAGGACCTGCTGGACCTCAAGAAAGATATAGATACCCAGAGGTTATTTAAGGTAAAATATTTTTGGGATCAAACCAAAAGTGAAGGAAAATGGGGAACCTAGAAGAAGTTGGATTGCAGGGAAGACGGCCCATTGAAAGCCAAAGCAGAGGCACTTCTTTCATTGTTGGAACAAAGGAAAATTTTAGTGACAGGAGGGCATGATCAACTTATATGGGGCAACAATAATGCAGGCACCTTCAATCTTAAGGAGGCAAAATGCGTACTCCTTCAGCTGGATTCCAATGAATCAGACAAGGTTTGGCAGGATATATGGAGACATCAAGGATGGATGAAGATTGAACATTTTATGTGGCTGGTTCATCATAGGAAAATTTTGACTTGGGATAACATTCAGAAGAGGGGTGTTTTGGGCCCTTCCAGATACCAGCTCTGTGAAGCCTAAGAGGAAACAATGGAGCACCTTCTTAATAACTGCATTTTCACCTCTTGGTTGTGGGACACCTTTGCCTCTATCTTCCAGTAGACAGATAGGGACAAAGGAAGCATCATCAATACCCTAAACAATTGGAGAAGCATCTTCTCTGATTTTGAACTTCTAGGCTCTACCTAGGCTTTAACACCAAGCTTCATAATATGGACTGTCTGGAAAGAAAGGAACAACATAATCTTTAAGAATGTAAAATGTTCCTCCCAGCGCCTTTTTGAGCAATTTTTTTAAGACAAATTAAGGAGACGGTAAGTACCATAGTGAAAACTTATCCTAAGAATCCATTGTTAGAAATTGAAACACATATTCTTCTTAAGTTGGGTATGCAGGGGCTTATTCCACAGGGCCTGGATAGGAAGGGTTTGAAACTTGATACTAAGCAGGATTATTGAGAACATCCCCCTTAGGGTTTTTTGAAATACAACATTGATGGGGCTTCCAAAGATAACCCGGGTATTGTTGGCTATGGAGGGGTGTTAAGGGATGAAAACGACAGTCTCCTTTTCATTTTCCATTGTTATTTAGGAAGAGCCACTAACAATATGGTGGAATTAATGGCTCTTGAACAATTTTTAGAATTCTTGAAGCAGGATAATCTCCAGAATGTTATTGTCGAAGCTGAATCAGAGTTAATCATAAACTCAGTCAAAAGAAGCAGTTGTGGCATGGAGCCAGACAAATTTTCAAAACAATGGAGGCTGCTCCATGTATTTCAAAGGATTCAGCTTCATCTCCAAGGCTTATGTACCATGAGTTTTAACCATGTGCGTAGGATAGAAAACAAATTGGCGGACATCTTGGCCAATCAAGGAGTGCTCTGCACCAAAAGCAGGGTTGCACTGAGTTGGCCTAAGATGCCTCTGAATTGATTAAAGGTGCAATGTCACAACCAGGCATATGAGGACTTAACGGTGTTCCGAAACAAAGATTCAGAGGTAGGGTCTAGATGATGTGCATAGAGTACAAAAGAAGGTATGTTTTTGTTGATCATTTTGTCATCTTTTCTTTAGAACTCGTAATATCTTAGTATCATGAACTAGGCAGATAATGGGAAATTATGACAAAAATCTATAGGATTCATATGCAACACGAAAGTGCTGATAATTGCCATTTTTTATGCAGAAAAATGGAAAAACTAAAGATTGTCATTCCAAAGAAAAAGATAGGGCCAAAGTAACTGCTATCCCTTTGGTGGGGGACCATATGCAAACAAGGCGATCTAAATTAAAACATCTCAACTAAGGAAAGGAAAAGGAGATATCGAATCGGCACAAAAAAACAACTGGATAAATAAGGATTAATAGTTCGGCGAATCCCTTAGGGTCCTTCGTTCCTAAGGGATCGTTGCTTTAACTATTTTCACCTCCTTGATATCTCCGCTTTAGCTGTTATAAATAGGGGCAGCATTGCTAGCCCGGAAGAGGGATCTGCTGTTAATTTTTATGTAACTATGCTCTGTATTAAAACTTTGATCATCGACTCTCGTTGGGAGGTGATCTGCTGTAACTCTGTGTAATGCTTTAATTTTGGTTGCTGCTTCATCTGTGATCCTGGAATAATCTCAAGCGGTGTATCCCTGGAGGCTAAGGGCCCGGCCCTGGTGGAACATTTGCTCCTGTATCATTACATTTAGTTCGTGCGTGGCTTTCAGTTTCAGCTGTGTTCAGTAATCTAATGCGCTTTGTCATTTTACATCAAAATTCTGTTATATTGGGTTTATGTTAGATTAAGTGATATCGTTCTCTGTGATAGGGACGTGGTGTCATTTATTCTAACTCTGTAAGGCATTGTTGTTCCCTTAATTGCTGATATAATATTGCTGGTCTTTACAGAATGATGTTGCTGTTCAATTACAGAGTAACTGTGCTGTAACAATTATTAATTGGTATTACTGTATTCATCTAAGAGATTACGTTTAATTGTGATTTTTGATTCAATTGAAATTGCTGTTCCATTACGAATTACAGTCGTGCTCTTTATAACTAAGATTAATATTTGTATTACCAAGATCAGATTACTGTTTCTCTTGATGCTAAGGTGTGTCGTGTGTTAAGCTTATTGTACATCTACATTTGGTTCTAAAATTGTTGTTCCTTATTTCATTAATCAGTTACCCTTTTATTCCCGTATGTTGTCCGATTTATTCTTAAGGCAAAGACTGCCATTTGTAGGATATGATTGTTGCATTTACTCCCGTAGATTACGGTGTTGTTGCTCATAAGAATTAGTTGCTGTTCCATTTTCTAGTTGTTGTTCCCTTTCGTATTTGTTGTTCCATTTCTCAGTTGCTACTCCATTTCTCATTTGCTGTTCCATTTCCTGTTATTTGCGTTATCATTACTTTGGTGTGTAGAACGATCTGAAACTGTAGTGAGCATTGACATTTATTGTCTGGCCCCCAGATTGATGATTTGTTCCCTGATTCCCTTTAGTTACATCAGTTTACAAAGGGATGGGTTACTACTATTGGACCCTTGACTGATGAATTTCTTAGTTTTCTGAGTGCATGATTTAGGCTTTAGAGTGCTTTGTTGTAAGTAGATCTTGTTTTAAGCAACCATTTACTCTTGTATTCTGAGCACTAAACTACTGGCATTACTCTAACAAATGACTACCTCAAACTGAGTACACTCTTTGAAATAACAAATCGTCCCTAGATTGACAAGTTAATGTGAGGTAATTAGAGGTGAAAAAGACCCTTTTTACGGCTCGACATTTTGGCGTCATTGCTGGGGAAGAGTGTAGCCATTTTGCTCTTTTCAGATTAGTGTAAGAGCCTGTTAGGAAAGAATTGGGTTTTAAAGATAGAAGGTAAGAACCTACCTGTGAAGTATGTAATAGCCCTGCTCCTCTGCCCACTTTCCTGCAGATTTGTTGCTGTTATGTTTGGGTAGAACTTAGCAGTTGATTTGTGTGCATGACTAAGCAGAAAAAGCTAGAAAATAATCCTAAAACTCTACCCAAGCCTAATAAAGCTAAGGGGCTGGTGACCCTTGGCCAACCAACCTTTATAGACGAAATATTTAGGAAAGCAGAATCTCAGCCTTCAGTAGGACCTAGGAAAGTTATTTCCAGACATCTTACTAGTTCCCTTCAGGCCACAGGATCACCATCTGTAGCCTTTGTTGAGGTGCATAGTCAAACCAAAGAGCAAGATTTTCAAGAGATTGAAAATTCTAGCCAAAAATCATTGCAAGAAGGGAATCTCAGCAACCTCTGTGAAGGAAGAGGAGAGACAGGAGAAACTGAGGAACCAAGGTCTCCTCTTGGGGTAATTTATAACGAAAGTGCTGCAAAAATCATTTATAACGAAACTCAATCCCCCCAGACATCAGGCGCTCTTGTCATCCCAGATAAGCGAAGTGTTGTTAAGGCCATTCCCATTAGAGCCATTCCCCCTCAACAACCTAGGAATACCCTCCTAGACATCCCAGAAGGTTATTGGCATATATTTGATCAAATGGCCCAAAACTAGCCAAACACCCAAACCTCTACACTGCAATACCCCATCGTGGATACTGTAGCTAATGCACCCATGAAAGCAATTCCTCTTCAACATATCCCTACATTTCATGGTCTTACATCAGAAGATCTAGATGCATTCCTATTTGAATTCGATGTGCTATGTAAAGGATATGACTATACCACCGACCCTAAGAAACTGAAATTATTTCCCTCTACATTAAAAGGGGTTGCTTTAAGATGGTTTATGGGATTAGGTGGTGGTGTTATAAATAAATGGGACCAAATGAAAGAGTCATTTCTAAAAAAATATCAGGACTATTGCAGGTCTAGAGAGTTAAAAGATGAGATATTTCAAATGGTAGCTAGACCAAATGAAATGTTAGAAGAGTATGTTGAATGTTTCCAATATAATCTTCAAAGATCTCCTTATGCATCATTACCCTTACCTGATAATGTGTTGAAAACAACATTAATTAGGGGAATGAAGGAACAATGGATTGAAACATTGAATATTATGGGAGAAGGGGACATTTATCAGGAAAATTTTGCTGACATTATTGATCTATGTATCAGGAGCTCGAGAGGCAGCACAAGACTAAAACCAGCAGAACATGATCGATTTTTAAGAGATAATAGAATTTCAATAGAAGGAGTAACTCGTGTAGAAATTGGAAATTTATTAGAAAATTTTAAAACTGATATATTGGGGACACTGACAACACAACTTGATATATTGCAGGCCAAACAAAAGCAAGCAGAAGCAGAATAGAATCTAGCAATCTTCTGCCCCATATGTAGGAAGAAACACAACCATAAGGAGTGTCCATTAAATGCAATCCAAGTTTGCGCCATTTGTACAAAAGACCACTCTACAGAAAGCTGTCCCTCACTTCCTGGATTGAAAGCGATATACAAGGAAGCAGAGGAAGAACCAGAATCAGTGTATCTACTCAATCAGCGCCATCAATGGCAACCACGACAATCAAGTATGTTTTCAGACCCAGCTTCTTCTTTTCAGCCTCCACAATATCATGCTCAACCATATAGTACAATGTGGCAAAATCAACCTCCCTTCCCAAATTAGCCACAACAGTCATTTCCCTCATCATCTCCATGGCCGAATTAAGTGAGTCCACCCAATTGGCCAAATTTTCTCTATACCCCTCCATATTGGCAAAATAATGCTTATCCAACACAATGGAACCCTCCTACTTCACAGAGTCAAGCCTGGAAGACAAACTAGCAAAGACCGATGAATCAGCCAGTAGGAACCATCCCGCTCCCTCAACCTACATTTCCAGCCTTACAACAAAACCCCCAGTCTAACTTAAGACCGCAACTCCCAGCCCAACCCAACCTGAATCCAAATAATAGACTAGTCTAAGCTATTCAAATAATTGAAACACCAGAAATAGAGACCGATCTAAGGGAGTGTAATGACCTTCAACTAAGATCTGGGCGTATTATCGAAACTGAGGGAGATAAGACACCCCAATTTGAAAATCAGTTACCTATAGAACAACTGCTACAAAAAGAGGATGTGACTAGACAACAAATTCATAATCAAGAAACCACATCCTCTCCCCCATTCCCAGAATGATTAATTATACCTCGACCTATACAATATCCTGATTTTGACATTTTGGGAGAATTAAAAAATTTGTACATAAAAATTCCACTCCTCCAAGCCATTCAAGACATTCCGATATATGCAAAGAATATCAAAGAATTATGTATAAAGAAACCAAGGAGGAAAATAACAAATAACCTAAAAGTCCAAGTAGTTGGTACTTTGTCTGACTTATTATCAAAAAAAGAAACTCCCGTTAAATACAAAGACCTAGGAAATCCACTAGTAACCATAAAAATCTTTGGTCAAACCTTCTCAAATGCCTTAGTTGATCTAGGAGCTGCAATTAATATATTAACAACCACCACTTTCCAAAAACTGGGCATTACATCAATAGAACCGACCTCTACGTTACTAGAACTGGCTGACCGCTCTGTGGTTAGGCCAGAAGGCACCCTACATGATGTCATGGTATACGTTGACTCTTGGGTGTACCTGGTCGATTTTATGATAATAAACCCTAAAAACCAACTTGATGGACATCCATTGATCTTAGGCAGACCTTGGCTTGTGACTGTCGATGCTTATATTAGTTGCCGACAAGGCAATATGACCATAACTAGAGAGGCAAATATCAAGAACCTAGCCTTATATCCTCCAGCGCAGCCAAGTGTCACAATAATGAAAACTAATAAGCATCCTGTATTATACCTCACCAAAAATATTAGATCTCCATTAACTATACAAGAGGCCTTGGATTTCAAAGACCAAACAGAGGATGATGCCATTAATAATTTTATTAGTCAAGCTGAATCGAGATCCCACATACAATGTCATATGATAGAAGCAACATTTGATAATGAATTAGAAGAAGATCCTCTTAAAGATACACATGATCAAATAATACTTACTACCTCTGTTCCAAATAGAAAAATCATGGAAATTGAGCTGGGAAAGACTTTAAACATTAATTCCAACCTTACTTCCGAACAAGAAAAGAATCTCATCCAATTATTGAGGAAATATAAAGAAGAATTTGCGTGGGACTACCCTGATATGAAAGGAATTGATCCCCAATTATGTACACACCAGATTTACATAGAAAAGGATGCGAGACCTGTTCGCCAACCACAAAGGAGACTTAATCCTCATCTAAAAGATGTTGTAAAAGCTGAACTTCAAAAACTTTTAGATGTCAACTTTATCTACCCTATCTCCAACAATAAATGGGTCTCTCCACTTGTCGTGGTACCAAAGAAGAATGGAAAGTGGAGGATTTGTGTGGATTATAGAGAGCTAAATAAAGCAACACAAAAATACCACTTTCCCCTTCCTTTCATTGACCAATTATTAGACACTTTGGCAGGAAATAAATTCTTTTCTTTCTTAGACGGCTTCAGTGGATACAATCAGATTCAGGTTTCCCCTGAAGACCAAGATAAAACCACTTTTACTTGTCCTTGGGGAAAATTTGCCTATAGAGTTATACCTTTTGGCTTATGCAATGTTCCTGCTACATTTCAAAGGGCTATCCTCAGTATCTTTTCAGACTTAATAAATGAAGGACTTAAAGTATATATGGATGACCTTACACCATACGGGGACGATTTTGACCCAGCCTTGGACACACTGGAAAAGGTCCTACAACGCTGCATTGCTACCAAGCTTTGTTTAAGCCATGAAAAATGCTATATGATGATGACTGAAGGACTTATTTTAGGCCATTATATTTCAGCCACTGGCATACAGGTAGACCCAGCCAAATTTCAAAGAATTTTGCTAATTCCCACTCCTACCACTCAAACAGAGGTACGCAGTTTTCTTGGATTTTCTGGTTACTATAGAAAGTTTATAGAACATTTTTCTCATATTGCTGCACCTCTGTATGCACTAACAGGTAATGTTGACTTTCTTTGGATAGATAAATGTGAACGTGCCTTTCAGGATCTGAAGAAGCTTGTGTCCACAGCCCTAGTCCTTCGAGGACCAAATTGGGACTTGCCATTTCAGATCTCATTAGATGCCTCAGATATAGCCATTGGAGCAGTCCTTGGGCAGGAAGAGGATAAAAAACCATATGCAATTTATTATATTAGCAAAAACTTGTCCCTTGCTGAATTGGATTATACTGTTACTGAGAAGGAATTTCTAGCTGTAATACATGCTATTAATAAGTTTAGGCATTACATTACGGGATATCCTGTTATCTTGTATACAAATCACTCTACCATAAAGTATTTAGCAAATAAACCAATCACAAATGGCAGAATAACTAGATGGCTGATTTTATTGCAGGAATTTGATATTACAATTAAGGACAGATTGGGTAAAGAGAATCATGTAGCTGACTT
Organism: Pinus taeda; assembly: GCA_000404065.3. Classification (NCBI taxonomy): domain Eukaryota; kingdom Viridiplantae; phylum Streptophyta; class Pinopsida; order Pinales; family Pinaceae; genus Pinus; species Pinus taeda. The sequence goes on along the minus strand of APFE030869260.1, from coordinate 49,451 downwards.
TCTCTCGCAAATGCCAAAGCCAGTGGATGCAGCAGCAGTCGAAGATCAATTTCTAGATGAGCATTTATTTGTTGTTGATGTTAAAACACCCTGGTATGCTGATGTTGTCAATTACTTAGCAGTAGGTAAATTACTGAAACATCTGACCCCCAACGAATGAAGCTAGATTGTTCAGTGAAGTGCTCGATTTTCTTGGATTGGGGGCTACCTGTTCCACACAGGGGAAAATATGCACATCAGGAGATGTGTCCTGTTAGTGTTAGTCTTTATAGCCTTCCTCCATTGATCAAACTTGCTCTTACAAAGTGATTTTAAGGTGTCAAGGTCAAATTTTGTCATTTCAGCGAGTTTTCAAGCAAAATTTGGTCACTAGGTATTAGGTATAGGGTTTGCTTTTACTCCTGTCAAAGTTGTCCAAATGTCGGTCCATGTCACCATTCAGTTAAGTGTACCATCATATAGATGGTTTTCATCATCATGCCAGGTTCCAATGGGCCATTTTACACCTTGTTCATGCTTCAGTTGCACCTATGTAAGGTCCATTTCCCTCTCCTTGGGTTTTGGAGGTAATTTGTCTTGGTTGGCCAAATCATCAGCAAAATTTGTATCCTAATGTTCATGCACCTTCCCCTATCCTTAATTTACCTTATTAAACACTTCCCATCACTGAGATCCCCCAAATTCCTCATTTTCGCACAAACCCTAGTTTCATGCTACAAACCCTATTTTCAAGGCTAGGCCTATGTTTTGCCCTTTCGGACCCCTTCCCCTCACTCAATCTTTGAAATTCCACTTTTCCCTACTTCCTAACATCCCTCCCTACTTCCAAAAATTTTCTAAAGAATTCAGAAGATCCTTATCCCCTTCATTTCGATTCATTTCGACAAATCCCCTGTTCCACACATCGGGATAGGTTTCACTCAAATGATGTTTCTGAGCAATAAAAGATGAATTTGGGAAAAATGAGAGAGGTTTTTGTCCAGAATAGGCCAAGGAAGAAAAAATTCCTTCATGTTTTACACAGGTGTCATGGTCTTAGAGAAATGTTAAAACTAGCGTTGCCTCAGGAGAATTGAATGCACCTCTAAAGTGACCTTGGGAAAATCAAGTTTTCTCCTATCTTAGTTGGCCAAATGACTTGCTTGATGTGTCAAATGATACGTAGACACAAAAATATTTCTGCTGAGCTATCATGAGCTCCATTTGGAGTTGAGGAAGAACTTCAAAAGTTGATTGCAGCCGCACTCTACCTTGAGTCAGCCTCATTTGGCACATTTTGACCAGTCTAGGGAGATTTGATTTTTGACAGGGTAAATGAACTCCAAATTGAAAAATTCTAATTGGGTTGGAGCGTAGACTCAAACACATTTCCAACAAGCTATCCCATGCCCAATTTGGACACCAGGAAGGCCTCCGAATGTCTCCTGCAAAAAGTGCTATGCACTAGGTGGTGGCCCGACGCATTGGGTTTGTGCGCAGCGCACATGGTGTGCGCGGCGCATGGGCATTTTTCTGCAGTGTAAAAATACACTGGCGCGACACACATGGCATGCACAGTGCGTTGGGCTGGTGTGCGGTGCATAGGGCTAGAACGTTAAATTTTTTTCTACCTAACTCAAACTTCAAATGGAACGACCTCCTCTGCTCCAAGTAAGGTCAAGTCGTCTTGCAATCGCCTTTGATCAGTGTTTCGTGTGGTTATATGACTAATTATGAGAATTTGAATATCAAACTTTAAGCCATAATCTCTTATTAAAGATTTCTATTTGAAGTTTTGTGTTGAAGTTTTAGAACATTTTAGGTACCACTTCCCACCTTGTTCTCCCATCTCCCATGATCCCATTACTATAGTTTATTTCCTTATATCCCCTTATACACTTATTCCTAAGTTCCATTTTCCTATCCCTAAGTAACTTTATTCCTTATCATTCCTATTTCCTATTTCATTTCCCAAAATCCTAAGTAACTCCAAACAATCAAGTGACTGTCCCATTGTCTCTACATTGTCAAATTAAAAGTTTTGAAAGGGCAAATTATCACTTGACAAGACCCCACTATCCACTATACCCACTGTCCCTATTTACCACAGCCCCTTCCTACTTGGCATATTTTGATAATTGAAACAAAAGGCACCAAATTCTCATTTCATACAACTCAACATACACTTGGCAATTGGAGATAAAGGTACCAATTTCTCAGTTTCAACAAGATAAACATATCATTGGCATAGACTGGTAACACCATGGAGACGGACACCGACACATCATAAAACCAAGACAATGATTCTACCACAGAATTGCATGCACCATGAGGGCACTAAAATGTCGAAAAGGGAGGATAGACTCTGAATCTTGGCCGAAGCCTCTTTGGTTGAGAATGATACTTGATGAGGCACCTTCAGTCCAAATTTCAAGGAATTTGGAGAAATTTTTTTCATTTTTGATTTTTTGGTCACAAAACAGAGTTTTCTACCCAACGCGTAGCGCCACTTGGCGCGCGCTTATAATTGGAAGCTTTGCAGGAAGAAAACTTTAAATTTTTGGATTTTTCATCAAAAGTTATGCATGCTCATGGATTACCTAAGGATTTCATCAAGTTCTGGGTTGCCTAAAGGGTCAAAAACACCCTAAAAATGGCCTCTCTGCCACCTTTTGCACACACAGGAAGCAGTCTTGGGAGAATGACGTTTTGGAGGGGAAAGTGGCATCCAAATCCAGAAATTCCACTTGGGTTGGAAAGTAGACAGGTAGGGTTTTCCAAAGAGCTATCATGAGCTAAATTTAGACTTCAGGAAGTGCCTCAAAATCAGTTCCAAATTTGTGCTACGCATAGAGATTTTGGTCGCGGCGCATAGAGGATTTTTGCTTATTTTTCACTATACAGCTCAGGAATTCGCCCAATTTTGACTAGTTTTGCTTTTTGATGTAACTATTGATCTATGTTGATGTAACTTGATGAATACGATGTAATTTTGGCACATATTTACTTGTTATAGAAGATTCATTCAATAAAAATTTAAAATTTCATGAATGAATTAGTTTCCTATCATATAGAGGCAAGTTGTTTGATTGCCTAGATTTTAGTGCTTTGTTTAGAATTGGTTGAAATAGCTCCTAGAATGATGAGCTCGACCCCTAGAGGCAAGAGAATGGGTTGGGATAGTCTATATCATGTATTTCCTGAGTCATTGTCAGGGTTGGACACTTGGGATTGCTTGGCACTCCATTGTACATTTGATTTTTGCATTTTTGGCAAAGGAAAGACCAGTGTTTTGCAGCACTTGTTGGGATCCATGTGGCTCTGTGTTTTGATGGTGTTCTTCCCTATGTAATTTTAAGTTCACTGATGTTTATGTGTATCATTTTCCCTTCTCTTTGCTTCTGAAATTAAACAAATGAGTGATTAAGGTAGAATTGATTGGACTGCTGTGCTCTGCCTTGAAATTTTGTTTAATTTTCAATGTTTTCATCTATTTGAGGAGGACTCTTGAGACTCTCTTGCCGTCCCTGGCTCCTCACTAGTCTGATCCATCCATTCATTCAATCTAAATCATCAAAATGATTTCCTTCCTTGCCCCAATCAGAACTCTGCAAAAACTAGGCCTCATCCTCGGATCCAAATTTGCTTTCCCTTTTTCCAACAAAAATCCCCCAAAAAACTCAAATCAATCATTGCACTTCATACCTATCCTAATATTAGTTGTTAAATTGGTCATCTCAAGCCCCATCTGATTATATTTTGCCAAGATTGACCCGGAGAGAGCCCTCTCCTATCCTCGTTGGGCTAGCTACGAGGCTGAGCGTGGTTTGATGTGGACCTAGAAGCTTACATTTTCAGCCTGAGGTAGATCTAGGCTCTAACATAGTGGCGACTTCGCTGGGGAAGAAAGTTTATTTTCATTGTTTGGCTTTGTAGACTCCAAACGAAGCTTGAAGTTAGCTAGGTAGCCTTCAAAAAGCTCTTGGTTTGCATTAGCGAAAGTAGATGAAAGCTGCTTCAGTCAATCTCCGGTCTAGTTTATAAACTGAACATCTGATTTAAACGATCACCCTAGTACATATATCAAGTTCATATTTGATTGTTGATGGTGGACAATGATCAGACACCGAAGTGGCTGAAATCATTCACCTGGCGATTCCAAATAATTTTTGAGATCAGATCCAAGGACTCCACTGGAGGATGAATCTGACCAGCAGAAACATGAAAGGACAATATGGAAAGATTAGGTATTCAAGTGGGAATTTCATCCAAGACATTTTGTTCTTTGTCATAAATTATTTCTTCTCTTTTCCTGAGAATGTCAAGAAGGCTTTGCAAAGTATACTATGTTTGAGAAGAGATCCTTGGCCTGCATTTGATACATTCCCTGAAGATTGTAAATGCCAAAGATTTTCATGCCTTTGATCTTGATCAAGACCCTTATTCTGAATCTTGTGATGACCATCTTCAAATTGATGAGCCCCAAGAGACCAAGACTGATTCTATACCTTCTGTACATACCCCTATACCTTGTAAAATTCCAGATCGATACAAGCCTCTGATTTTACCTCCTATATCCCATGCTTTCCCTAAAAATTATGACCTATATCTACCAAGATTTGATGGTGACCGTAATGACATCACTGTTGAGAGACATGTATTGAATTTTGAGTCTTTTTTCGACCTCTTTGAAGTTGATGAAGAAGATGTCAGTATTAGCCTTTTTGCTCTTTCTTTGCAAGGCAAAGTCAAGAGTTGATTCAAAACCCTGCTTGATGCGAGCATCTCAGATTTCCAACAGTTTTTCAAAGCTTTCCTCGACAGGTGGGTGATCAGAAAGAACCCTTTATTGATTATAGAAGAGTATAACCAGCTGAAAAGATTGCCAGGGGAGACAGTACAACAAATTTCTGCCAAATTTAACCAAGTTTATAATTCGATGCTTGTTAATATAAGACCTCTTCCTGGATCTGCTCTCTTGCACTACCCGGGTGCCTTTGATCCGGAAATAGAGTTTCAGCTGAGAGAAAGGAACCCTGCAACACTTGAAGAGATGCAGAACAGTGCAGTAGATGTAGAGGCTCATTTTCTGATCTGAAGGGCAAAGTTGAAGGAAGAAGAGATGAAAAACATAGATCCAGAGGAATTGACATCATTAGAAGTAAAGCTTGACATGTTGGTAACTGAAGTGGAAGAGATGATGCAAAATATCACCACAAGGAATGATTATGATGTTCAAGCCCATGGCTCGCTGATTGAAGAAGAACAAGTTGCTGATGTAAAACATCTTCTTTCTTATCCAAGTTGTCATAGATCTGATAATGATTGTTTTGTAGATCATCTTGGAGAAGAGAAATATATTGATATGACATGTATGCTTGATGATGTGTTTTATACTGATGATTTGCCTCAGTTTGATCAGTATGATGATGATTATGTTCTCCAAACAGAAGCTAATCTTGTAGACAAATCAGCAGCTAGTTTGTGGGATGAGGAAGTTCACTTCAACAATTTGAATATAATGTTCATCCATCGCATATCAGCTATGACAATGACGAGGAAAGTGCAACAAATTGTGAAGTAAGTGAAGGATCTTTACATTTTTGTTTTGATTCATTTTAGTTCATCAGAGACAACATTCATGCACTCAGAAATCAATTGTTGACAAGTCTTGATTTGGACCATCTTGAGGGCAATGAAAACCTTGTTCAAGACTTTTCATATCCAGAGTTGCAGCCCCCAAATGCCATTGATTGTCAAGTTGCAGATGAAGGCTTGGAAGCTGGCACATACGATCAAATGATACAAGATGATTCTGTACCATTTTGTTTTGAATCATTTCAGTTTCTAAAGGGAAAACTGCATAGTATATCTTCAAATGAGCAACCTATAGAAAGTCATGCAATCTCATCGGAACCAATAGAAAATGGGTTGCAGCAGTCTTTTCATGTTTTTCACGATCCAATAGCTGATGTGTTGGATAATGTCTGTAGTCAAAGTCCTTCTCCTATCTGTGAGCTTGACAAAAGTATTCATACAAACTTGATTCGGCAGCCGGTTTCTTTGTTATTTTCAGCAGGAGTCCCATCACAAAGCTCAGATGAAAGTTTGCATTCATGGTATGAGGAAAAGAGAAGTAATCCATTGGATGAGCTAAGTCCCAATGTGCATGAGTTTTGAGATCCTTATGCAGTGTTTTTGGAGGCGGATAGAGAATCTATAGTATTCAATGGATCTGTTTCTAAGTTGTCATGGGAGTTGCCTTTCAATATTTCTCTCTTGTTGTCCATAAGCGAGCACTTGTGGAGAATTCAAATAGCAACTGGAATACTTACTTGGTTGCATTGGTTGTTTCATTTCACTTGATCAGGTGATGAATGAAACTGTTAGAGTAGGTTGTATTCAGCAAGCTCCATTTTGAGCATCATTTCTAGTTTTTCGGTTGTGTTTAAGTGTTAAGTCAGTTTTCAGTCATGTAATTGTTTTGAGTCAAGATTTTGGTTTCGTTTTTTCGAAGTTTTTGACTCCATTGCCCAATGGACGAAGGCATTGTCTGCTTTCCAAAGATCTGTAGTCCTGGGCACCTCCAAGGAGCTACCATCTTCATTGGAGCCAATGTTAGTGTCAACCTTTGTAGCCTTCCTCCAGTGATCAAACTTGCTCTTACAAAGTGATTTTAAGGTGTCAAGGTCAAATTTTGTCATTTTAGTGAGTTTTCAAGCAAAATTTGGTCACTAGGTATTAGGTCTAGGGTTTTCTTTTACTCTTGTCAAAGTTGTCCAAATGTCAGTCCATGTCACCATTCAGCTGAGTGTACTATCATACAGATGGTTTTCATCATCATGCCAGGTTCCAATGGGTCATTTTACACCTTGTTCATGCTTCAATTGCGCCCAGGTAAGGTCCATTTCCCTCTCCTAGGGTTTTGGAGGTAATTTCTCTTGGATGGCCAAATCATCAGCAAAACTTGTATCCTGATGTTAATACACCTTCCCCTATCCTTAATTTGCCTTATTAAACACTTCCCATCACTGAGATCCCCCAAATTCCTCATTTTCGCACAAACCCTAGTTTCTTGGTACAAACCCTATTTTCAAGGCTAGGCCTTTGTTTTTCCCTTTTTGACCCCTTCCCCTCACTCAATATTTGAAATTCCACTTTCCCCTACTTCCTAACATCCCTCCCTACTTCCAAAAATTTTCTCAAGAATTTAGAAGCCCCTTATCCCCTTCATTTTGCTTCATTTCGACAAATCCCCTGTTCCACACATCGGAATAGGTTTCACTCAAATGATGTTTATGAGCAATAAAAGATGAATTTGGGAAAACTGAGAAAGTATTTTTTCCACAATAGGCCAAGGAAGAAAAACCTCCTTCACTTTTTACATAGGTGTCATGGTTTTAGAGAAATGTCAATAATACCGTTGCCTCGGGAGAATTGAATGCACCTCTGAAGTGACCTTGGGAAAATCAAGGTTTCTCCTATATTGGTTGGCCAAATGACTTTCTGGATGATTCAAATGATAACTAGACACAAATATATTTCCAATGAGATATTATGAGCTCAATTTGGAGTTGAGGAAGACCTTCCAACGTTGACTGCAACAACACTCTACCTTGAGGCAGCCTCATTTGGCACATTTTGACCAGTCCTGCGAGATTTGATTTTTGATATGATAAAGGAACTTAAAATTGAAAAATTATAGTTGGGTTGGAAATTAGACTCATGGACCTTTCCAATGAGCTATCGCATGCCCAATTTGGACATCAGGAAGGCCTCCAAAAGCCTCCTGCAAAAAGTTCTACGCACTGGGTGGTGGCGGGTCACACATGGCGTGCACGGCACATTGGGCATTTTTCCGCAGTGTAAAAATACAATGGCGCGGCGCACATGGCATGCCCAGCGCGTTGGGCTGGTGCGCGACGCACAGGATTGGAACATTAAAATTCTTGCTACCTAACTCAAACTTCAAATGGAATGGCCTCCTCTGCTCCAAGTAAGGTCAAGTCGTCTTGCAATCGCCTTTGATCAGTGTTTGGTGTGGTTATATGACTAATTATGAGAATTTGAATATCAAAATTTAAGCCATAATCTCTTATTAAAGATTGCTATTTGAAGTTTTGTGTTGAATTTTTAGAACATTTTTGGTGCCACTTCCCACCTTGTTCTCCCATCTCCCATGATCCCATTACTACAGTTTATTTCCTTATATCCCCTTATACACATATTCCAAAGTTCCATTTTCCTATCCCTAAGTAACTTTATTCCTTATCATTCCTATTTCCTATTTCATTTCCCAAAATCCCAAGTAACCCCAAACAATCAAGTGACTGTCCCATTGTCTCTACATTGTCAACTTAGAAGTTTTAAAAGGGAAAATTATCACTTGACAAGACCCCACTGTCCACTATACTCACTGTCCCTATGTACCACAGCCCCTTCCTACTTGGCATATTTTGATAATTGAAACAAAAGGCACCAAATTCTCGTTTCATACAACTCAAAATACACTTGGCAATTGGAGATAAAGGTACCAATTTCTCATTTTCAACGAGCTAAACATATCATTGGCATAAACTGGTAACACCATGGAGACAGACACTGACACATCATATAACCGAGACAGTGATTCTACCATAAAACTGCTTGCACCAGGAGGGCACTAAAATGTTGAAAACGGAGGATAGACTCCGAATCTTGGACGGAGCCTCTTTGGCTGAGCATGATACTTGATGAGGCACCTTCAGTCCAAATTTCAAGGAATTTGGAGAAAATTTTGTCATTTTTGATTTTTTGGTCACAAAACAAAGTTTTCTGCCCAACGTCTAGTGCCACTTGGCGCGCGCTTATAATTGGCAGCTTTGCAGGACGAAAACTTTACATTTTTGGATTTGACATCAAAATTTATGCATGCTCATGGATTACCTAAGGATTTCATCAGGTTCTGGGTTGCCTAAAGGGTCAAAAACACCCTAAAAATGGCCTCTCTGCCACCTTTTGCACACACAGGAAGTCGTCTTGGGAGAATGAAGTTTTGGAGGGGCAAGTTACATCCAAATCTAGAAATTCCACTTGGGTTGGAAATTCGACAGGTAGGGATTTCCAATGAGCTATCATGAGCTCAATTTGGACTTTGGGAAGTGCCTCAAAATCAGCTCCAAAGTTGTGCTATGCATAGAGATTTTGGTCGCGGCGCATAGAGGATTTTTGCCTTTTTTTCACTGTACAACTCAGAAATTCGTGTAGTTTTGACTAGTTTTGCTTTTTGATGTAACTATTGATCTATCTTGATGTAACTTGATGAATATGATGTAGTTTTGGCACATATTTACTTTTTCTAGAAGATTCATTCACTAAAAACGGAAAATTTAATGAATGAATCAGTTTCCTATCATATAGAGGCAAGTTGTTTGATTGCCTAGATTTTAGTGCTTTATTTAGAATTGGTTGAAACAACCCCTAGAATGATGAACTCAACCCCTAGAGTAAAGGGAATGGGTTGGGATAGTCTATATCATGTATTTTCTGAGTCATTTTCAGGGTTGGACACTTGGGATTGCTTGGCACTCCATTGTACATTTGATTTTTGCATTTTTGGAAAAGGAAAGACCAGTGCTTTGCAGCACTTGTTGGGATCCATGTGGCTCTGTGTTTTGATGGTGTTCTTCTCTATGTAATTTTAAGTTCATTGATGTTTATGTGTATCATTTTCCCTTCTCTTTGCTTCTGAAATTAAACAAATGAGTGATTAAGGTAGAATTCATTGGACTGTTGTGCTCTGCCTTGAAATTTTGTTTAATTTTCAATGTTTTCATCTGTTTGAGGAGGACCCTTGAGACTCTCTTGCCCTCCTTGGCTCCTCACCAATATGATCCATCCATTCATTCAATCTAAAGCATAAAAACGATTTCCTTCCTTGCCCCAATTAGAACTCTGCAAAAGCTAGGCCTCATCCCCAGACCCAAATTTGCCTTTCCCTTTTTCCAACAAAAATCCCCCAAAAAACTCAAATCAATCCTTGCATTTCATATCTAGCCTAATATTAGTTGTTAAATTGGTCATCTCAAGCCCCATCTGATTATCTTTTGCCGAGATTGACTCGGAGAGAGCCCTCTCCTGTCCTCGTAGGGCTAGCTACGAGGCTGAGCATGGTTTGATGTGGACCTAGAAGCTTACCTTTTCAGCCTGAGGTAAATCTAGGCTCTAACATATCCACGAGGATGAAATTTTTGACATTTTGAAAGCCTGTCATGACGGACCATGTGGTGGTCATTTCGCCAATCGTAGAACTGGACATAAGGTGCTACAAACAGGGTACTATTGGCCCACGATTTTCAAAGATGCAATGAAATTCGTCCAAGCTTGTGACAGTTGCCAGAAAGTAGGACGCCCTGGTCAATCTGATGAAATGCCCTTGAACCCACAGCTAGTTATTGAACCATTCAAGCAATGGGCCCTCGATTTTGTTGGACCAATTAACCCATCCTCGAAGCAGCAAACATATATTTTTGTGGCAACAGAATATGTCACCAAATGGGTTGAAGTAGAAGCATTGCCGAGAGCTACAGAGGATTCTGTCATAGAGTTCTTGTTTCATATATTCGTGCGATATGGGGTTCCAAGAGACATAATTACCAATGGTGGACCACAGTTTGCTGGTAAAAAGATCGCCGCAACACTAAAAAACTATCATATCCAGCACAAAGTCACCACTCCATATCACCCATAGGCAAATGGTCAAGTAGAAAGTAGCAATAAGATAATAGAAGAAATCTTAATGAAGACCATTGCGTCACATAGACATGATTGGGCTGCAAGACTATTAGAAGCCTTGTGGGCCTACATAACAACATGGAGAAGCACTACCGGCTATTCACCTTATCAATTGGTGTTTGGGAAGCAACCCATTTTTCCCATATATTTCGAAATCCAAACACTACGAATAGCACTAGAAGTCGGCTTAGATCTAAATGAAGGTCAGATTAATAGATTACAACAGATCAATGAGCTAGATGAAAGCAGGCTCTCTTCGCTTCAAAATACTGCATTAATTCAACATCATCGAGCTAAATGGCATGACGCTCTTATTAAAAATAAAGTCTTCTGCGAAGGAGATTGGGTGCTCTTATACGATTCCAGGTTTCAGGATTTTCCCGGGAAACTTCAGACTCGTTGGCTGGGGCCTTACGAAATCCAGAAGGTACATGCCAATGGTACTCTTACGCTAATCACCATTGACATATCTGGACATACTTTCAAGGCAATTGGCCACCGAGTTCGACTTTACCGCAAACCACTTACTCGGGAGTCCTTCTACCAGCAACTACGCGAAGACTCAGACATGAAAATTTTGGGGGAGGAAGAGACATCTTCCTCACCTGTGATTTATTAAGTGATTCACCTATTTTTACACTTTGTACATAATTTATTTGTTTTGTTAAATCATTTTCTGTACATATATTTGAATTAAGCACTTTGTTGTTCCTTTTCGAAGCAGCAACAACCCTATTGTTTTTGCTGTTCCTTTTCTGACCAAACAACATTCATGTGTACTTTGGTTGTTTTTGTTGTTGGGACAACATTTTCCTTTTTTTGTTCCTTTTTCAAAAGAATAGCACTTTCTGGATCAATCGTTCCTTTTTCACTTTCATTTTGTTGTTCCTTTTCCAAAGGAACGACACTTTTTTATTTTTGTTGTTCCTTTTCCAAAGGAACGACATTTGCGTTTTTGTTGTTCCTTTTCCAAAGGAACGACACTTCTTGATTTTTGATGTTCCTTTTCCAAAGGAACAAAAATTGCATTTTTGTTGTTCCTTTTCCAAAGGAATGACATTCACATTTTTGCTGTCCCTTTTCCAAAGGAATGACGCTTTTTTATTTTTGTTGTTCCTTTTCCAAAGGAACGACATTTGCGTTTTCGTTGTTCCTTTTCCAAAGGAATGAATTTTTTTTATTTTTGCTAATCCTTTTCCAAAGGAATGACACTTTTGGTCTTTGTTGCTCCTACTTCAAAAGAACGACACTTCGGTTTTCTGCTGTTCCTTTTCCAAAGGAATGATATTTTCGGTTTATGCTACTCCTTTTTCAGCGCTCCTATTTTCTTTCATTTCCATTTCCAAACGACAACATTCTCATCTTCCTTATGCTTGTTCTCCTTGTTGTTCTAATCTAAAAATACCCGATGTTCCTCCTGTTTCAGGTCTTTCGGAGCATTGCTATACACTCATGCAATGGATACAAAGCTAGAGCATACTGAAACTAGCAAATTATATAAAATCGTGCTTAAAAAAAAAAAGAAAAAAAAAAGAAATTGTTATGCATTGATGGAAGAAAAGAGGAAAGGGCATCATTATTCATTACTTTTGCTGTCTTTATCTTACCAATACTGATATGATTGGTTATCTTTATCATGTTGGTTCTTTTTAATCCCCATAATCTTCTTTCATTATTATTAAGAATAAGAACATAGGGTCTATATTTTCCTATTGAGATGTTAAGACTTCTTCCACCATTCCTACTCTTAAGGAGTGTTGAACCACCCTTTGTGTATAAATAGGAAAGTACTCTATGAAAGAAAAGAAGAAGAAGAAAAATGATGTTTGGATGACTTGTCAAATGCAAGATAGGGGGTCTCATCAAGAGCCAGCCTACCATGATCATAAGGAAGAAAGTGAAGTGGCATTCCTACTATGGCTACCACACCAGGGATATGGTCCAACAGGCACATCAAAAAATATAAAGAGTCCTTGGAACAGGAAGTCTCATCACGAGCCGACCTGCCCACTTTTCACTCCTTCCTGGTGAATGGCATTATGATTTAACTGGCTACCAAGCCAACATAATGACCTCCATTTTGACACTGCACAACGCTTCCTAGGCATACACAAAGGATCATGGTTCCATGGGTGAAACAAACAACTCTGTCAAGGTTATGGACACATGTCAGCAGCAAAGCTCTGTTAATGGTATTGAAGTGACGTTCCGTATACACCAATAGTAATCATTAACACCCTTCTCTATCTTATACCTTTGTAATTTGTTAAATAAGATTATGTATACCACTTCCCCGAACCATTAAACACATGAAAATCTATCATAACCAATAATGACGGAAAAATTGATAATGATTGCATTATACTAGTTGTGTACGTCAACCGTCCTATCCTCTCAGCCTCGCATCATGTAGCCGCATTTTCTTATTTAGTAAGTGATCCTATTATACACCTCGATTCCGATAATCTGCTCCTTTTGTAAACATGGCATGTTGGCATATGCTGTTCCTTTATGACTTTGTATTAGGACAGATCGGCATGCCACTCCCTCATTTGACAGTCGAGGACGGCCTATCACATTGCGGGGGGAGGCTGACTTCATAATTTGCTGGCAGACGTGTCAGGCTAGTATTCGGCAAACTCTTTCTTGGGAATAGCAAGGCTTAACGGTATCTCGTTTTTTCAATTTGTATACCTTGCTGCTCCTAAGATATTTCCATATTACACTCTACATAAATTAGTAAAGTTTGAACGAGCTTTACGACTTCGTTACTTTCTCTGCGTTTTAACAGTTTGAACAGCCTGCTATTTCTTTGCCATCTCTATGATTTTACAGTGAGCTAAAAGCATGGGAGGAAGATCAATTCGGAGGGAACCACAGGTATTGACAGTCTCTGATGTTGCAAGGGAAATCCTGGCAAGGGCAAGATGGTTAGTCTATCTCAATCGCTTACATGAACCTAATGAGATCGTGGCAATAGAATTCTTGCAGAACTTGCAAGAAGATCACTCCACAGTAAGGGGGAGACACATAACAGTCACTGATAACATAATCGTAGAAGTCTCGGGACTGCCAACCACTGGACCGGTATGGATGACAAAGAAGGAGAGACTTCAAAAGATCATAAAAGTCTTCCAAGATGATGGCCAGAACCTGACAGTCAAAGGAAAGGGAGTTCTACCATCAGCACTAGGAGAACCATGGGAAGAATTGGAAAAGATCATCTAGAGCTATATTACCTGTGAAGGCAGGAAACACGTGGTAAGACCACGACACCTAAAACTCTTAGCTGTATTAAAACATAAATGCTCTGTGAACTTACCTGCATTTTTAAATTCATTGCTTCATGATGTTGCCCAAAGTATAAAAAAGTCACAACATGTAGAATCGGTAGTAAGTCACCATGGGTTGATACGACTGATAGTTAGCCACAATCTTGCCCAGAAACATACCAGTTGGGAAGAGCTAATCGCTGCAATAGAGGGGGTACTGACTCTTCCAGCCCCGAAGCATAAACATGATACCAATACACCGGATACACCATTGAAATGAAGAAAATCAGTTAGATTAGCACGGATCTGAGGAAGGTTGGAAAATCTCCAAGCGAATACCATCCAACCTGTGAAAATAGACGATTCCAGGGATGAGCAATCCCCACAATTCGAAGGAGGAGAGAATGAGAAAGAATTGGAAGAAAATGAGGAAGAAGAAATACGGGAAGAGATTGAGTAGCCTGGGCAGGTGGAGGCGGAGACAGGGAAACGTGAAGGAAGCCCACCACAAAATCCATTGCAAGAGGACAAATTGGCCCAAATTCTAGTCAATATGGGCGAATATGCCCAACCTCTTAGCCCCCTAGGCCTCCACATTGAAGAAGAACCAAAACAACAACTTGCTCAGGAAAAAACTGCACCTGAAGAATTGCGCGACGAAGAAGAGAAAGAAGAGGATCAATCTGTTCATGATGTAAGTATGACAGGAGAGAAAAGTGATGAATATGGAGAAACGAAACCATCTACTCCTAGCTAGGCTACAACAGAAGAATGTTATGAAGAAGAAGGGGCGGAAAAGGAAATCACCCAGGAAATAACAGAGCCAGCTAGGGTTTTCATCCCTGAGCAACCCGAGCAGAACAACGAAGGAGCACCCCAAGAAGAAAACTAGGGAATTGGCCAAGATAACAGTCCAGGCCCGAGTAAGGCAATAGAAGAATTAAAAGATTACAAAGAGAACAACAAATATTGTTGAACGTGATAGTCCGAATTTGAGAACAACTCAGGGTTTTGAAGATGATAAAGAGGGTGAAAAGGACCTCGGGGGTAAGACAAGCGATCATTACTGTAAAACCCCTCAAGAAAAAGACTCGGAGGACTCAAGTCCAGCCTGTTATTCAAAACCATGTTGAATTCTAGATTGCTATTCAAAACAAAAAGGAACAACATTTAACAGTTACCCATGTTGAAGTGCAAACAGATGATATATCGGCCTATGACAAGAAAGTTCAGACAGAGGCACAACCCTCTGGAGAAATGCAAGCCATGAACACAAAATGATGTAATAAGAAGATTCAAGTGGACCTTCTGCTCACCAATACTATGTGGGATAGTGATCCAAGGAAAGTAACCCTACGAGAGGGTTTGATGCAAGCTCAGAACGCAGCAGAAAAACTCACAGAACAAACGGTTCCTCGAGAAAGGTACGAAGAATTACAACAACAGCTAAGGAATGTCAATTTATCTGAGAGCCAGGCCTTCGAAGGATGGCAAAAGGAAGAAGAAAAAGTCGAAAAGGTAACTCGTAGGTTAGATATAGTTGTCAAGCAGATGGATACCTTATGCTCTTTGTACACTGACGTCCTAGCATGTAGAGCCCCTGCTAAGAATTATGCTTTGTTTTTGATGGAATGATATTTGCAATTGAAAATAAAGGCTGTCAAAGCAGGAGCTCCTCTACAAATTAATACTATTGATGATTTTATAAATTCTTGTAAGAATTATGGGGTAAAGGTTCAAAGGTTATTATGTGAATTTTATCTGCATAACCTTGTGCTCGATCAAGATATAGAGTAGAATCCCAGCCCTTTCGTTTGGGATATTCAACCGTAGACATTTATTTCGTTTGGAGTTAACCAACTCAAATGGCTTAAAGCCTATAATGCCTTTCAGAGACAAGAAAACGGATTAGATTTATGGGTAAGAGCTGAGCCTAGAAACCCAGTACAGTTATGGGGGAAACATAGGAATCTTATGAGGACTCTAGGTGTAATTAAAGCATTAGGACCCATTCATACAGAAATCACTCGGCAGGGGATAGTGTACTTTTTTACTATTAAAGACCTTGTCGTTGATGCTGCTAAATTTAGATATCAGATTTCTAATCCGAACATTCAACTCAGGGAACCATTTAATTTTGAGAACTTTAAGTTAGCCACCGATCGCTTGAACCTCTATGGCGAAATTATCTTAAGGGCAGGACCATCTTGGTTAGGATATAGGTTTCAAAGTTCGATTATTTGGCACCCTGCACCTGGATACCAAGCCCTGTATGAAATGCCTGAGGGTCAGACAGGCCATCTTTTTTAACACCTAGTTAGCCATCATGGCTGTAGACCACCACATGAAATTCCATCTCCAGCCTACTCTTTCACTGCCTTACATGTCAACTACAATGTTTTCATGAGGGCATGAAAAAGGGTAAGCAGGGGGGTATGTGGAGTACAGAAGAAGGTATGTTTTGTTGATCATTTTGTCATCTTTTCTTTAGAACTTGTAATATCTTTGTATCATGGACTAGGCAGATAATGGGAAATTATGAAAAAAATCTATAGGATTCATATGCAACATGAAAGTGCTAATAATTGCCATTTTTTTTACAAAAAAGGGAAAAACTAAAGATTGCCATTCCAAATAAAAAGACAGGGCCAAAGTAACAGTTGTCCCTTTGGTGGGGGACCATATGCAAAAAAGGCAATCTAAATTAAAACATCTCAGCCAAGGAAAGGAAAAGGAGATATCGAATCGGCGCAAGAAAACAACTGGATAACTAAGGATTAACAGTTCGGTGAATCCCTTAAGATCCTTCGATCTTGAGGGATCACTGCTTTAACTATTTTCGCCTCCTTGATATCTCCTTTTAGCTGTTATAAATAGGGGCAACATTGCTAGCCTGGAAGAGGGATCCACTATTAATTTTTATGTAACTGTGCTCTGTATTAAAACTTTGATCATCAACTCTTGTTGGGAGGTGATCCGCTGTAACTCTGTTTAATTCTTTAATTTTGGTTGTTGCTTCATCTGTGATCCTAGAATAATCTCAAGCGATGTATCCCTGGAGGCTAAGGGCCCGACCCTAGTGGAACACTTGCTCCTGTATCATTACTTTTAGTTCGTGTGTGGTTTTCAGTTTCAGCTGTGTTCGGTAATCTTATGCGCTTTGCCATTCTACATCACAATTTTGTTATATTGGGTTTATGTTAGATTAAGTGATATTGTTCTCTGTGATAGGGACGTTGTGTCGTTTATTCTAACTCTGTAACGCATTGTTGTTCCCTTAATGCTGATATAATATTGCTGGTCTTTACAGAGTGTTGTTGCTGTTCAATTACAGAGTAACTGTGATGTAACAATTATTAATTGGTATTACTGTATTCATCTAAGAGATTACAATTAATTGTGATTGCTGATTCAATTGACATTATTGTTCCATTATGAATTACAGTCGTGCTCTTTATAACTAAGATTAATATTTGTATTACCAAGATCAGATTACTGTTTCTCTTGATGTTAAGGTGTGTCGTGTGTTAAGCTTATTGTACATCTACATTTGGTTCTAAAAGTTCTGTTCCATATTTCATTAATCAGTTGCCCTTTTATTCCTGAATGTTGTCCGATTTATTCTTAAGGCAAAGACTGCCATCTGTAGGATATGATTGCTGCATTTACTCTCGTCGATTACGGTGTTGCTGCTCATAAGAATTAGCTGTTGTTCCATTTCTCAGTTGCTGTTCATTTTCGTATTTGTTGTTCCATTTCTCAGTTGTTGCTCCATTTCTTATTTGTTGTTCCATTTCCTGTTATTTGTGTTATCATTGCTTTGGTGTGCAGAATGATCTAAAACTGTAGCGGGCATTAACATTTGTTGTCTAGACCCCAGATTGATGATATGTTCCCTGATTCCCTTTAGTTACATCAGTTTACAAAGGGATGGGTTACTGCTACTAGACCCTTGACTGATGAATTGCTTAGTTTTCTGAGTGCATGATTTAGGCTTCAGAGTGCTTTGCTGTAAGTAGATCTTGTTTTAAGCAACCATTTACTCTTGTATTCTAAGCACTATACTACTAGCATTACTCTGACAAATGACCGCCTCAAACTGAGTACACTCTTTGAAATAACAAATCGTTCCTGGATTGACAAGTTAATGTGAGGAAATTAGAGGTGAAAAAGACCATTTTTATGGCTCGATAATGTGGATTCTTTATGCAGAGTTTTTTCCGAAGTAAGAACATTCTTGGGATGCAGGTCACTGTCAGACTGCCCAACCCTCAACAGTACGAACACAGAAGGTGCAGTTGGAAGTTGTTGGGCAGGCTCAAATCTACGATGGTAGGTCGAATAGATGGATCTTCTTCTTGCACTGGTTCATGAGCCTGCGAAGATGGGATGATGAATGGGGCAGGAATTCCAACTTTCTCGGCAGCCTTAAACCCCCTGTGTTTTTTTTTCTATTACTGTAATACCACTCACGAGGTGGTTTATCGTCCATCACACGCCCTTCATACGGGAAGCGGTTTTGTGGAGTTGGGAGCAATTCCATTCACCTTGCTCCACATGGCATAGTACAAGAAATAAATACCTCCCTCATCGCGTGGTAATGTTCAGTATATTAGGCTCGTGCGATATGATCCTCGGTTGTCAGATCATGCAAGGTGGATCTACGGTCAGGATCAAGCATGCATGTTGGTTAATCGACAGGCTTCTTGGCATAGCGATATTATCCTTCACCATTAGATCTGGTGTGGAGGATCTATGGTCAGGAACTAGCGAGCATGTTGGTAGGTCTAGGATGGATATGGTGTGGTTAATCACCGGGCTACTAGCTATAGCAATTTTATCCTCCGTCGTGGGATCTGGCGTTGAGGATCGACGGTCAAGGATAAGGATGTTGATCTGGAGAAGAATATCTTCCAGACAGGTTTCGAGTCTTGGTGGAATTCGTTGGCTTTCACACGCTCTTCATGCTTAAGGGTTATCCCCCACTCAGAGCCAAATTCCTTTTAGAAGGGTCCCTAATGCCTCATTGGGTCTGACTCTTTATTTTACTTGTTTGATTGTTTGAGGGATCGAGGCTTAGTGTTTAAGCCTTTGGCTTGGGGCCCTAGGCCGTATGTGGATGGTGTATCTTGTGCCCATAGTTCCTTGGGGACTGTTGTATTTTATGTAAGTTGTTTTTAGATTTAATGAATTAGAAGGTACGACTCTTGCTTCAACAAAAAAAAGATATGCTCTCTTTCCACTAAGATGAAAAATATACAAGTAAAAATGAAAATGTACTCGCTATGGAGTTACCTAAGGATTGTGATGATAATGCTATTGCATAACCTTAACCCCATGTATTATACTCTCTAATTTCCCACTCCAAATTTATTTGCTTAACTATGGACCAAAATACAATAACATAAAATGAAACTACTACTCTTTCTAGTATCCTAATATTTAATATAGATCGATAGCCAACCAAGGGTAAGTTTGACTCCTTCAACCATCAACTAAAGTTGTGATTTTAGACCTTCTAGAGTCTTTTTGAAATTCCACAAGTGCCTAGCCCCCATATGCATGAGTAATGGGGGTTGACATGGCATCCTCTCCTAATGTGATAGTCAACAAGGTAGGTCAATTTGCATAAGGGATAACCTTTGCATGCGAACACCATTGGACATGATTCTTGCACAATTGGAAATGTATCCAAGTATATAATAGTTCCATAGGGTATGTAACCAGTGAGAGTTTGTTAACGCTAAAAGACATTTTTTAATGCCCTAAAATGGCTCTAAAATGTTTCAAGCCCCAATTATCCAAACTAGAACTTACCATTATAATGACATTTCAAGCCGATTGCACCAATATTGAAAGAATCAAGATAGATAAAAAATATTATAATGGTATAGTGCATATCATTTGATTTCTTCCTTTGTTCCATTTTAGGGTGGATGAAACTTAATTATTTCCTATGAAATGTTGCAATTATACCTTATTTCCATTGTGCACTCTGATAACAAAAACAGTTTTCTTTCCCTGAATGATTCCATCATGGTTATTAATTCATGGATATAAACTATTTTCCATGTGTTCATATGATTGAAAATATCTATTACTCACTTATCCCATGATTCAGACATCACCTTAGTGGATCCCTGTTATTTTTTCTTTGGACAACAAGCTTCATTGCCATAATTACATCTCCACATTTATTTACATATTATTTCCATTCTTCTCTTGCATGTTTCTTCATTGTTCCCTCACATGTCACTAGACTATATTCATACATTATTTATTTATGTCAGTGTCTTCCTTACTTGTCATCATTCCTTTACGGTTAATCCTAGAAATAAAATCTGCAAGATAACCTTATCTATCTTCCTTCATAGCATATTATAATCTCATAAATAATTCATTGACATAAAAACTCATCCTTATGTATGCCTACTTATCAATAATACCTTATTATTTAAGAACCCAACCTTTCTTTGTTGTCAGGTTGTTGCACTTCCAAATGTGCCTCTATACCACTACATAGACACCATCATGAGAATGAAAAGTGTTCCTTACCCAATATTCTCATATAGAATGTAATTCTATTATATAGAAATATTTTTCCAATATTGACATTGATTTGGACATTTTTCATATTAAGAATTTGCATTATTCATTGGGTCAAATAGCGCGCCACGCCGTGCCACCACCCCACCTTCATTTGTTTTGGCCAACATGCTTCATAGCCATCATTAAATTCCCTCCTTTTTTTACATATTATTTCCATTCTTCTCTTGTATACTTCTTCATTTTTCCCTATACATGTCACTCTAGCTTGGTTGTATGCAATAATTAGTTGCAATGGTCATTAACTTCAGATATTATTTCTTTTTGTCCTCTTCCTTGCATGCCATCATTCTTTTATGGTTAATCCTAGAAATAAAATATGCAAACAAACCTTATCTATCTTCCTTCATAGAGTAGGATCATATCATAAATAATCCATTGACATAAAAACTCATCCTTATGTTCCCCTACTCATCAACAATACCCTATTATTTAAGAACTTAGCCTTTTCTTGTTGTTAGGTTGTTGCACTTCCAAATGTGCCTCTATATCACTACATAAGGACCATCATGAGTATGAAAAGTATTTTGTGCCCAATATTATCATATAGAATGTACTTCTATCATATAGAAATATTTTTCCAATATTGACATTGTTTTAGAGATTTTTCATATTAAGGATTTGCATTATTCATTGGGTTCAATATCCCCCCCTCCACATTTTTTTCCTGATACATTTGGGAATAACCAAATGCATCCTTATAGAACTTAAATCTTCTATCATGTTCCTCTCATCACCTTTTAAATGAATACATTCATGCTTCAATCCAAATTCTAAGCTGAAAGATATAGCTTCCTAAATTATGATATTTATACTTAAATGTGCTCCTTTTCATTGGCACAATCTAGTTGAGAGGCAATTTTATGCCACCTATAGGATAAAATATATCAAGAAGAAGGAAACACTTTTATGTTAGGAATAGATAGTATTTATGTTGAAAAGTGCACAAAACCTTCTTAATTAATGATTTGAGGCACACATCAAATGTTGATTTGGGGTAGAATCGTATGTGCTATAGCAATGAACATTGGTGGAGAGGCTAAAGCACAAGCGATCTCCAAGACCCAGCAATGGTTTGGGGAAATTCCACTCGGTTAGAGAGATATTAAAATAATTAATATTTTAATAGATTCCTAAGTCTAAACTTGGGAAAATAAAAATATTAATGGGTATTAATATAAAACTAGGTGAGAATGTTCTAAAATACATGGATCAAGCCAAAGCTAATCTTAGTCATTGATTATAGAATTAATCTCTGTCATTGAAGACTCAACGGAAGAAGTATAAGAGGAGGCTTGAGGGTCAGTTAGAGATACACCAAGTTGATCAGTCAGTTCGATTTTCTGGAGTAGGGTTTACTGAGAGAAATTGAACCAATGATCAGAGTTGAGATGAGGGGCAATGAGTGCATAATAGAGAGGCAGAGATAGTGTCGAAGGATCAGAGTTTAGGTAGAGAAGGCTTCACAGAGCTAGCAGGAGCCACCCAGAGGACCAAAGGGATTGTGTAGAGGCTACCAGGGCCTTCCTAAGTGACGCAGAGGGTTAGAGAGCTAGAACAGAGAAACAGAAGGATGATGCAGATGGTTCCAGGCTTATGTAGATGCTAGGACGATTGACATAGAGCCTCAAAGAGGCATTGGGGAGTTTTTTGTGGAGCAGACTTGCCGAATATCTGCTTTCGAGAAGAGATATTACTGCAAGATTGATTTCTTTTTTGGGTGAGCCAGTTTGGCATCCAGTAATACCCAAGAAAGCTGCTTAATAATAAAACCCTCAGAATTGTTGCATCGGTTTTCCCAAGTTGGGATTTTCTGGGGATGATTGTCCAAAAATAAAAGTGTCCCTTGTGTGTTTGTCTATTCTTTCAGTTGATGATCTATAGATGGTTGAGGTTGTACTTGTGTTTATTTTCAGTATTTATATGGATAAATAACTTGTTAAGTAATTAAACAAGTAGGTGAAATAAACCAGAAAGTACAAGAAGAATTTCTAACGGGTTAGACTTAGAAATTTCAACATGGTACCAGAGTGTTGCAGATCACAGGAGAACTGGAGGCACCAACTTAATTAGAAGATTTGTAGCAAAAACAATGGTCCTAAGAGACTGAGTTGTTCCTAAGCAAAAGGTAGCAGAGAGGGAGTGATGTAATGGGTCTGTGTCATCATTCCAAGCCAGAGAAAGGGTTAGCATAGAAGCAATGAGAGGAAAAAGAGTCTCACGAAGAGCTACATGATCCTGCTCAGCTAGGTAGGAGTGACGCAGTTGGCTAGAGGAGTGATTCAGCCACTGGCGGGATTGTGTAGAGCCAAGAAGCTCAGTTTCTTCAGTTGGTGTGGCTTAGGGAGCTATGGCAAGATTGTGGATTGTGAATCTAGTGGGGTACTGTTGCTATCGAAGTAGAACAATACCTAACAAGATAGAACCAAGGTAGAGGGAGTCGCTACCTAGGAGGATTTCTAGCCAAGAAATCTAGATCAATGTTGTAGGAGCAAAGGGGATCAGACAGGAGCGATTTGACTGTTGGCAGAAGGATTTCCAGAAGGGAAATCAAGACTTAGAGGGAGTCTAGAAGAGGGCTTCCAAGAGGGAAATGGAGACTCAAAAGGCGTCTAAAAGAGAACTTCCAGAAGGTAAGTAGAGCCTTAGAGGAAGTTGAAGAGAAGGGCATAGATGGTAGTGAACGGATTGAGGGATCAAGACAGGTTGGTTGGGGCATACAACTTTGTCATCTAGAAGGCTAGGATCCTGTCTATTCTGGATAGACATCACATCAAGGCTATCACAGTCGACCTAGATGATAACGAAAAGTATGAGGATGCAATGGCCAAGGCAAAGTGCATAATCCTTGATTGGGTCAAGGATCATGTAGTTCAACATATTGTTGAGAAGAATACGACAAAGGAGATGTGGGATACCTTGACAAAATTTTATCAAGGCACTTTCATGTAGAGGAGGATGCTACTGTAGAATCAACAGATAGATCTATTCCTTAGAAGGTTGTAGGAGATTCAGGACCAAATTACTTCCATAGGGGCCACGCTAGATCAGGAGTTAATGGTGAGGACCACCATGAATGTAGTCTTGGAGGAGTGGGTGTTATAGCTCCAAATCTCACTATTATGGTTTGTGATGCTGCACTCATGGCCTAGGGCAACCCCTCCTTCCAGACTTAGTCCAAAATCTAAAAAACAATGTTTTATTCCCTGTACGCGACATTGCCCTGAGTTAAACGCGTGTATATGCGGGTTCATATATACCCCAACCACGCGTATATGATTAAAACCTTAAAAAATTATAAAACTCCTTATTTTCGGGCGGAGATCGCGGGTTTTACCTACTGATCACCTGTTAGTGCCCGTGGCCTCAACTATCCCAAACCAATTCCTAACTAAAAAACTACTTTGGAATTGGTATAAAAAGACACCAAAGGGAAGGCCAAAAGGAGGAGAGAATATAGAGAAAGGTTATTATACTGAGATTTCCCCCCTGATCAGGTCTGAAGACCCTTGTGCCTTCTGCACTTCCCCCATTTTGTACAGGAAACCCTTGTTTCCTTGTGATTGGATGTTCATCCCTTAGTTATGACATCTTGGAGTGAGTATTGGAAGGAGACCTACTAGAGGCTTGAGGCAGGACGGATCCAGAAGGAGGCTGAGCTTTGACCCTGCAGAAGTGGTTCAGGTGATATTGCTCTTTTTTATACTATTCTATTTGTCTAATAAAGAAACACGTCTTGTTCCTGATATGCTTCTTTCTTTATGTTAATGATGTTCATGTTTGAATTTCATGT
>APFE030869260.1:0-25008 GCA_000404065.3 Pinus taeda | reverse complement strand
GAACTACCCGAACGTAGGACCTGAGGTACATCCTTCTCATTTTAGAAATAGCTTTTTCTAGCATAATGGCTGTGTGTGTGCATGTTTCTTGATTTAGACAACTTTCAGTCTGCTAGGGTTCCACCCAAGAGCCTTAGGGGATAAAATCCCGCAACAGTGGGAGACATTCGTCCAAAGCATTTTGGGTAGAGCGACTCTTCCAAGATGGGAAGAATTGTGGGTAGCTCTACACCATGAAGAGATAAAACGACTAACCAAGGCGGGAAGTAGGAGCAAAGTAGGATGAATCAAGAAAGAGGGGAAGAGGATGTGGCTCTAGAATTTTTAGGACAACAAGGGAAGAGGAAGAAGAAGGACATCTCCAAGATAAAGTGCTTCCATTGTGGGGAGCTAGGCCATTATGCAACCTAATGTTCCAGGAAGAAGAATAAGGGAGAGGATTTTGACTCCAAGGCAGCGCCGGCTAAGGCATAGAAGGAAGTGGAGACTAATGACGACTATGCCATGAGTGCTCATGTGCCTTTAGAGAAGAGGTGGGGTGACATCGAGTTGTAGTGAGGACGACTACAAAATATGTGGGGAAGGATCCTTGACATACCTAAACTCTTGGATCATATCCGGCTACAGGAACCTGGAGAGATAGTCGCAGGATGACGAATGTCGGTAGAAGCAAGATGAGGATTGAGTGGTAGAACAATGCTAGAGTGTAGGGATATGTAGCATGCAGTGAGGGTTGCAGTATTGTGAGAGGCACATAGGTGGTTACAGAAGTGCATAAGTGCACATAGGTGTTTGCAGCAGTGCGAGAGGCACATAGTGGTTGCGACTATGCAGAGGCAGTAGTGTGAGAGGCACAGAGTTGTTGCAACTGCGTAGAGGCAACAGAGGGAGCACAGGATAGTAGCAGAGGAAGCTTTAGCATTAGGAGGGATTCTAGTCTGAAAAGGATGTTATTAGTTGGGTAGATCAATTACTTACATCTCAGTAATTGAGTTGCAGTGCTATGGGTAGCATGATGCAACATGATGAGAGAGAGCTGTAGTGTTGGGAGGAAGGACCAACAACAACACAAATGGAAAGGGATTTGTAGTACAGATGTAGCAATGGCAGTGGGAGAGCCATGGGAAACAATACAAGAGGCAGCAATGTAGAAGATGTTAGGCAGCACGCCAAGCATCATCACAAGTACCCGTGCCAGATGATCAGGGTGATGTTTAGTGGTGGAGCATTACTAGAGCACATTCCTCACTAAGAGGGGGTGTTGATTTGGGATACTATTGGATGTGATATAGCCATGAAAATTTGTGGAAATGTTAAAGAACATGAGATCTCCAAGACCCAGAAATGGTTTGGGAAAATTACACCCGGTTAGAGAGATATTAAAATAATTAATATTTTTAATAGGTTCCTAAGTCTAAACTTAGGAAAATAAAAATATTAATGGGTATTAATATAAAACTGGGTGAGAATGTTCTAAGAGACATGGATCAAGAAAAATATAATCTTAGTCGTTGACTAGAGATTTAGTCTTAGCCGTTGAAGACTCAACAAAAAACGTATAAGAGGAGGCTTGAGGGTCAGTTGGAGATACACCAAGTTGATCAGTCAGTTCGATTTTCTGGAGCGGGGTTTATTGAGAGAAATCAAACCAGTGATCAAAGTTATAGCAAGGCGTAGTGAGTGCATATCAAAGAGGTAGTGATAGTGCCGAAGGATCAACATTGAGGCAGAGAAGGTTGCGCAGAGCCAGCAAGAGCCACATAGAGGGCTAGCGGGATTGTGCAGAGGCTACTAGGGCCTGCATGAGTGACACAGAGGGTCAGAGAGCCAACGCAGAGCATCAGAAGGCTAACACATAGGGTTTCAAGCTGATGTAGAGGCTAGGAGGGCTAACGCAGAGCCTCAGAGAGGCGTTGGGGAGTTTTTCAAGGAGAAAACTTGTCGAATATCTGCTTTCGCTACCAGATTGATTTCTCTATCGAGGGAGCCAGTTGGCACCCAGTTGTACTCGAGAAAGATTCTTAATAATAAAACCCTTAGAACTGTTGCACTGATTTTCCCAAGTTTGATTTTTCCGGGGCAATTGTCCAACAATAACGGTGTCCCTTGTGTGTTTGTCTATTCTTTCATTTGATGATCTGTAGATGGTTGAGATCATACTCGTGTTTATTTTTAGTATTAATATGGTTAAATAACTTGTTAAGTAATTAAACAAGTAGGTGAAATAAGCCAGAAAGTAACAGGATAATTTCTAACGGGTTAGACTTAGAAATTTCAACATCAAATTCTACATAATTTCGAATTGTTAATTTCGATCATTTTACATTTTCCCCAAACTTGATTTTTTTTTATTGTGAAAATTGTTATCTCCCAAATGGAGTAACTTTTGGAAAAAGTTATTACAACATATTTGTTTAGCACATGGAGGTAAAATTTTCCATATTGGTGATTTTGGGTCACTTTCCTCTGAAGATCTCAAACATCCCCTAAAAGTGGATTAAAATAGTTGATTTTACACTGTTTTGCCACCTCCACTGCAATATATTTGAAATTTGGAAAAAATGCCAACTTTATATCCTCATGTCTACTTTTTGGACTCACTATAAAAATTTAATCATGATTTTGGTCTATTTGTCTAAGCACCACATTGTTCTTCAAAAATTAATAATTTACCATTTGTGGAAAATTGTGGTGGAGTTGTTTAATGACATGCATTGAAAAATTTTGTAGGCCTTGACATTGTCGAATTTACCCCAAAATTTCACCTAATATGGAGTAAATCTACTCCAATATGGCCAAAATAAGATTTTGGCTCCAGATTTCCTTTTTTGGATCATACAGAATCGTATGTTGATGTGGAAACCCGAGGGTGGGGTTGTTGATTGGACACTTATCTCCACTTCTTAGCCCATGATTTAACCATGTCATTATCCCACTCAGTGAGTTGATGAATTCTTCTATTAATGATCAACCAGTTCATACCATCATTGATCATCAAAATTCTTCTTTTGGTAGCTACCTATTTCTTTTTATTAGCACACTTAAAATCATTCATACCTTGAAATTCTTCTTTCATAAAAAATTTCCAAAATTCACTTCAGTAAACTACAAAAAGATTTCCATTAGTAGATTCATTTTTTTTTCCTTTGACAAACTACATTTTTCTTCATTAGAGATCTCCAAAATGTACTTAAATGAACTACAAAAAAGTTTCTTTCTTGATAGACAAATAAATTTCCTTTTCATCAAATTGTGAAAAACATGTTTTTAATGGACTCCAAAAACTTCTTGTTCAGCAAATGAAAAAGCAACTTCTTTCAATGAGATTCAAAAAAGTTATTTTTAGATGAACTTCATAAAGATTCTTTTTGTGGACTTCAAAAAACTTCTTCTTTGGTGAACTTCAATAGATTTCTTTGATGGACTAAAGAAAAACAAAAAAAAATCAATTGATCCTCAAATAAATTCAAGATGGTCTCATTGACAAGGTTAAAATTTTGTCTTTCGATGAACTCAAAAATTCTTTTACATCACAAAAATTCACTGTAACAACTTACAAAATGGTTTTTCATTTAACTCAAAAATTCTTCTTCAGTGAACCAAATTTTTCTCTAACATTGTTAAATTGTCACTCAGTTCTAGAAGTTTTCATTGATTTCATTTTTTGTTCATTGGTGAATGGAACAATTTGTTCATTAATGAACTTAGATTTTTTTTATTTAGTTGAATTGTTTAACTTATAAGATTTTTTAAAATCCAAGATGAATATAGATGGTTTATATTGCAATATACAACTTACATATCTCATTCCTCAACTATATCAATCAATACAAGCTCTTTGACCCACAACATACTAGCTCACCAACCTAAATAACATATTACAATTTATGGGGATTAAAAATGCAATGTCACACACTGCACTTAGGTGATTCTGAAGCAAAATAATATAAATAAGATTCCAAGAACATTCTAATTATTCCAATATCATGACATATTTTGTTGACATGTTGTGATGGTATTCAATTGGTCACCCTGAAATTGAAACAACTCTTGCTCAAAATGTCTGGTGAAGGTAGGGTCATGATTGATCATAATTGAATTAGAAATTCCATGGAGTTTAATTTTTTTCCATGAATAATTGTGCTACTTTGGAATCCTTTTAATTTAGAATGGATCATTATATAATTTTTCATTTATATTGGTACTTCCTAGATTAAACTAGAGAAATTAGCCTGTAAGGCCCATTTTGGTGGGAGGTCCTAGATTAAAAATTTGGGTCCAAAAAATTATAACGTCATTTTGAATAATAAAATGGCACTTTTAAGGGTAAAACATTTGTAAGCATATTTCCTATCCTATGACATTATTCTACAAACCATGAAATTTCTAATCATGTGAAAAGCACCTCAAACTAAGCTTATATATAGAAGTTATTCTTCCTGCAATTTGAACTACCTTGTTTACCACCATAGTAATAAGTCGATGTCATGTAGTCCTCACTACTCACATGTGGTAATATCCATGTAAGTTTCAAGAAGATTATATAACTATAGTATTAGTTAACCTAACTATAGTATTAAAATTAAATTAAATTAATTAAATTAAATTATATTATATTATATTATAATAAAAATTAAACTAAATTAAATTATAATTAAATCAAATAAAATAAAATAAATAAAATAAAATATTATCAAATTATATTAATCAAAATTAAATTAAATTAAAATTAAATTACATTAATTATAAATTAATTAAAACCACACCTTCATCAAAACCTGTCGGCTCTTTACACTACCATACCTACCATATCTTTTATTTATCACACATCATTCTCTGACTTCTTCACATATCTAATCCTGATGATGAACCACGGAGGATGGTTCGAAATGTCAATACATAAAACAGTAAAATGCAATGGATCCGGAAGACATAACCACACAAAATGTAGATCGCAGAAGTCTCAAATCCATTAAGATTATATAAATTCAAAAACCCTAGCACTACTTTAGGGTTGATGATTTGAAATGGATTTGAACAAATGAATGGGTGTAAGAATTCGTACCTACAAGATTAATTTGGAAATTCATGAAAGTAACAATGAATGTTAAACAAAGCAAATGTAAAATTTGAAAGAGAAAAAATTGAGAGGAAAATAAGAATTAAATGATTAAAAAATAAAATGAATAGGAGAGAAGGATAAGGATTTGGAAATCAAAGTTAAATCTGTAGGCCTTTCCATTGCCCCTAGCACTCCATCTTTCCTCCATTGTTTTCACCCTCCAAGGGTCTTTCATCCAAGGAGGAATAAATATAGAAAGCTTGATGAGAATTGTACTAGATATTTCCAAGATGAATAGTTTTATCCCCACTTGAAGTTCATTTTCCCATTTTCATTCCAAGGTATTGTTTGAGTTGGTGCATTGTCCCCACTAGGCTTGAATAAATATAGTGAACTTACTAGAATTTAACAATATGTACATTTTTTACTAATGGAAACCGTCTAAAAAGGGTAGTTCTAACCATTTATGTATGAAGGATTGCATTGACATCTCCAAACCAACAAATTAAGCTACTATAAATGGAACTAGACATGCTCAAAACCATATTGTTGAGTGCATTTCTCATTTGTTGATTGGCATTAGCAATGTAACCTTCATACCTAAAACACATTTTAAATCTATCAAACATTCCGTCTTCATGTTCCTATTGAGAGATACAACATATAGGGTTTACAGTTAGTTTCTAAGTACATGTTTCACCCAAGACAAGGCCTTGCAACCATCAAATTGGTAGAGGAATTGCAATTATTTGTTTACAAAGAAATCATATGACATTGGTTACAACTAAAAGAACATCTTGCATCAAGAGAAGAACAGAGGAAGGAAGTGTTGAATGCAAAAATAATACTGAGAGTGGGGGCAGTATTATACAATTTTTAACAATATTTAAAATTGTTATTCTATTTCTAATAAGCCATCTAGAAACACTATAAATAAAGGGATCATGAGATTTAGAGTTTTATGCAGAAACCCATACCAAACAAATCCACATAAATAATTCTTCTTTATATATTAATGTGGGCACCAACCTACATTTACAATAATTTACTAGCACCAACAAGAAGGAAACACCCATACCTTGATTTACAGACACCAACCTTAAGAAGACACCAATTTGGCTGATATATAGGCACCAACATGAAGGAGACACCAATCTCCTCACTATTTTATATATTTTATTTTGAATATTTTCTTATCCAATTATCTTCTTCTTCAAATATCTAATTTAGGTTTGCATATTTCACTACTGGTTTGGTCTCTCTTCAATTCTCATCTTTTGGTATAACTCAACTTAACATTCTACTATAACTATGGTCTAGATTCCAATATTTTGGTCTCTATCTTTGAAAAATAGACACTATCAACACATTCTAATATGAAATTATATCTATTCAAACTCTTTCTACACAAATTGGCTTACTCCCTTTCACTTGTTTTGCTAATGCACTCTTATTCTCATTGGTTTTAATAATTCTCTTTGAGTATTCACTCACCCTCACATACACATAGGCTCAACAACATTTCTTAACCTTATATTTATATATTATGGCCTCATTTACCATGTGTATTTATCCATGACATTATGAATTTAACTGGGTCACTCAATTCCTCTTATCACACAACTTGCTTGCACACTCTCAAAAATCTATTGACTTCCTCAAATCTCACATACACACGATTTTTTTCACTGCTACAAAACAATTCATATTATAATGACACCAATATTTGTTACCTAATATGTCCTTTTTTTCCGACCTTGTAGGAATCACATCATTTTCATATGCTCACGTTCATGACCACAGACCTATCATACCAATACCTTAGAATACTAAGAACATTTTCACCATTCACCTCTCATGGTGTGGTAACTATTAGCCCTTAGAAGCTACTCCTTAATTCCTTGTGACAACGGGTTATTACTAAGCACTTACATGATGAAATTCACTATAGAAGAGTTATGTCTAGGGCTTGTAGCCCTTGGTTGCTAAAACTTGGCACCTTGTAGCATGGAAATACTTGGCACCTTGTAACATGGAAATGTGATTGAATTCTTATATACTAGATATAGGAGACCCTTTGAACCCATTAACTTTGAGTGCTCAACCATTATGCACTTAAGACCATGGGTTGTGATCTCAGTCCTTTTGTGGAATTGTGACTATTAGAGCATTGACCCTTTATACACATCCTAGCACTGGTATAATCCCTGGAACTTCTAAATAGAACTTCAGGTGGCATATATTTTTACTCTTGCCTGCAATTTGTGAAATTTTCCTTTGTCACATAGGACTACTACATATTGGAGTTTCTTCCAAGTTGATCATCCCATCCCAGTACCCCAAAATTTGGCCCCACAAGGGCTAAGCCATAATATATTTGTGATTTTCAGTAATGACCTTGATTTTCTGACCTTTTAACCAAAAACTAAATATATAGGAAATCCTTGCCAAATCAAGTCTTAGCACGAGTCCCAAGGCCTATTGGTGCACCACATCAATCTATCATGGACTAATAATTTTCTACCACATGCTCCTTTTTCCATTTCATTTGTGCCAATTCATATCTTCCATGTCATACTTGATATCGATCTTAACATTTACATATAAAAATGGACTTTGGTGCTCTAGTACTCTGGTACGAGACCCAACTTTACTGCATCACATGCCAAGTCACGTATTTTTGCACATAATGTTGTCATTGAATGGAAAAATTATGTAACACCCCACCCCACATTTACCCTTTTACAAGCTCACCAGGGAAACATGAGATGAGGGTTACTATGACAGGACCCAACAACCAAGTTCTAGTTACAGAAGTGGGGTCTACCATACTAAAACTTACTGCAACTTCATAGGGACACCAAACCACACAAATGTCAGAAGACATCCACTAATGATCTTACCTTGAGTTGGAACTATATTTTCCTTGACTTAACATCCCAACCACACACATGCGAAGTTGTGCATGCAACTAGAAGGCTCCAACCACACACATAGGCCTTCCTCCATGTGGCTATAACCAATATTTCGTAGTTAAGAGACTACCCGAAAATCCCTGTTTTGGATTTTCAAGGCTAGCTATAGACCAAATACCCATAACAACCCAAACATTTTTAGAATCTAGTCTATGATGATGATAAATCTGTATAATCTAAACTAAGGCAAAAACATTTCCCAAACTTGCCAAATACATAATAAAAATTTCATCAAACACATGATAAACATAGTAACTACAAGTCAAGAATCCATATATGTTCACTACTTCCTTAACTTCATTAGAGAATCATGAAGAAGGCTTATTGTCCTATCAAGATAGTTGCATCAACACTAGTTGGCTCATGCATCCATATAACCATTCAATAACTTATGAAATCATGAACAAGATCCATAACAAGAGCGCATCACATAATGATCAATATACCTTGCTTATAACCAACATTTAAACAAAATGAAATCATGATAGACCAATAATAAAATCAACCAATAACCAATACATGTGGTCATTGATCTCAATAATAAATAACACATAATAACGTATGCATAAAGAAAACCGAGTCAGGGACTTCCACATACCACCTGACCATAGATTGGGGCGTAACCAAGTATTTCTTTCAACCCAATCACCCCCATGCAATATTTGAAGCATGAATGTGGGATCACATGGGATAAAAAAAAGAAAAACTAACTAGGGAATCCATAGGTTAAACCACCTCTACCCTTAACCACAATTATCTCACCTAAACCAGTCCAATGATCACTAACACCAAAACAAGCTTGGTTGCCTACGAATTTCTTCACCATACTCGGAGGAATTTCCCTATCTCCACCCATTCATCAAGTGTTCTAGGAGAAACACCATCTCCACCCTTGACCCTTGGGAATTTTCCTGAGACCACCTCAACCATGATCTAAAATCTATCAGCCATCCAAAGCTTAACCAAAATAGGGAATCCACTACATCATGGTTATTCGATAAATGGTATGGAAAGGATGAAAACACTATCAGTCCAAGAAAATCCCATGCCAATGATATCAAAATAACCAATAAACCAAATGCATGTACCATGCATTCAAATCTCAGCAAGGAAATCACATATACAACCTATTACTTGCAATGTTCTCCTGCTATATCTACTTTTCAACATTTTTTTTAATCCCACTAATTCATTTGCTTGCTTGCTTGATTTTATCGAAGTGCTCTCTCTCTTCCCCAATCCAAGTGAGAATGCTTCAATGGCTAATTGAATGCTATAATGCTCCAAGAGTAACCATGAGTGGTCAAGAGTAACTAAGAGTGACTAAGAGAAGCATATAATGTTCTCTCTTTCCTTTTGTTTCATTTTCCTTTTCTTTTCGCTTTAATTTTCCCTTGCATTCATATTCTTGTATCTTCATCTTCCTTTTCTCCTATTTTCCTTTATTTCTTATATTAAATTTGCATTTACTTCATTTTTCATTTTCTAATGCTAATACCAATTTCCATAGCCAATAATAAACCATAAGTGATGCCCTCTTTATTTTTTTTTCCCTCCATTCATCTTGGAATACATGCCCCATGACTTGGTTTAATTTATTTACATGGAAAAGCAACCCAAGACTATTACAAAACTCTCCCCCTTGGGGGAACACCGTCCTCGCTATTCCATGAAACTTATGACCAACAAAACATACTACTTATGGAGCTTTATAAACATAGCTTGATGTAGTATTTACAATGACAACTGCTGAAAACATGACAAACATATTGCTTATTGGATATTTATAACACAACTTGATGCAATATTTACAATATTACACACACACACACACACACACACACAAAAAAAAAAAACTCATTTTCTTCAACCAACAAATAAAGAAGGATATAATGCCCACATCTAATCAACCATCTACCATGTAGCTTCATCAGGCCCAAAGTGCTTCCATTTCTCTTTAACTTGCACTATTTCGTGGTTCCAGTGCATGAGTTGTTTCCACTACAATATGCATTATGGCTTTAGCTAGAACTCTCCCTTTGGTTCCACATGTAATACAAACCAATCATTCAGATGATCAATATCATATACATAT
Source organism: Pinus taeda (assembly GCA_000404065.3). Classification (NCBI taxonomy): domain Eukaryota; kingdom Viridiplantae; phylum Streptophyta; class Pinopsida; order Pinales; family Pinaceae; genus Pinus; species Pinus taeda. The sequence goes on along the minus strand of APFE030869260.1, from coordinate 14,876 downwards.
CTCTTAAGCAATGAAACATGGAAAACATCATGGAATTTCACTGATGGATTCAGTGCAAGTTTGTATTCCATTGGTCCAATCCTCTCAAGGATCTCAAGAGGTCTGTAATACCAAGGTGCCAACTTGGAACATGGCCCAATCTTCAAGGAGATCTTCTTGGGCTTGATACACAAGTACACATACTCCCCAACCGAAAACCCCTTGAATGCTCTATCGTGATCCACATAACTCTTTTTCATGTCTTGTGATGCATTTAAATTCCTTTTAATAACCTGCATCTCTTGCTCCATATTGTCCAACATATTCGGCCCAATCAAAACCTTGTTCACTAGTTCACTCTAGCATATAGGAGTATTACAATTCCTCCCAAATAGAGCCTCAAATGGACTCATTTTCAAGGATTCCTAATATTGATTATTATAAGAAAACTCCACTAATGGAAGATATTACTACTTTCTCTATTAATGCATGACATACATCCTCAACATATCCTCAAGGATCCTATTAACTCTCTTTTTTGATCCATCTGTCTGCAAATGACAAGATGTACTGAAAGCTAAATCTATCCCCAATCTGGAAAACAACTCTTTACAAAACTTGGAAGTGAACTTGGCATCTCTGTTTGATATAATATTCTTGGGAACACTATGCAACCTACTATCTTCCTAATGAATATATGAGTTACCTCACTAGCTGAATTAGTAGATTTCACTACAATGAAGTGAGCTATCCTACTCAACTTGTCAACCACAACCATGATGGATTCATGTTGTCTCGATGTCCTCAACAATCCTATAATCAAGTCCATGGGAATGACCTCCCATTTCCATTTCAGAATTAGAATAGGCTACAACAAACTAGTTGGATGCTTGCATTCATATTTCAGTTGTTGACAGTCCAAGCACCTGGCGACAAACTCAACCACCTCTTTCTTCAAATTTATCCAATAGTTGAACTTCTTGATAGTTTTCAAAGTCTTTTGGTATCTTGGGTGGCCTAGATATGGATTGACATGAAATTCTCTCAAAATAAGCTTCTTGAGCTTGTTGTTATATGGAACATAGATCCTACTCCTAAATCTAACTAAGCCATCAACTATGAGATGATACTCCTCATCCCTATCGCCTTCACCTTGCTACTTCAATCTCTCCTTCAGCTGCTGGTACCTCTCATCATGTTTCCCTGCATGTAAGATCCACTCTTGAAAAATTGTCCCATAAGAGCTCATAGCTGAAATATGATTTACTTGCACTCTCCTACTGAGAGCATCCATGACTCTATTCTCCTTGCCTTTAATGTACTTGATATCAAAATCAAACTCACTGAGAGTAGCCAACCATCTTGCTTGCCTTACATTCATATTGGTTTGGTCAAACAAATAACTCAGTCCACTATGATCACTCATCAAGATGAACCTCCCACCAAGGAGATAATGTCTCCACATCTTCAATGCATGAATGATAGATGCGAACTCAAGATCACGAGTCACACAATTTTACTCGTGCTCATTCAAATTCCTTGATTCATATTAATCCACCTACCCTTCCTACTTCAGTACTACACCAAGTCCTTCCTTTAAATCATTTATACAAACCACAAACTCCTTATCAGGATCTGCAATCTTCAAAGTTAGAGCATTGGTAAGTAACTTCTTCAATTGATCAAAACTAGTTTCACACATAGTAGTCCATTCAAACTTCTTCCCTTTCCTATGGAAGGATGTGATAGGATAACCAATATTGGATGAATTATTGATGAACCTCCGTAGTAACCTACTAATCCCATGAATGATATAACCTCATCCACATTCCTTGGAGTTGGCCACTCCATGATAGCTTTAATATTTTCTAGATCCATTGTTATCCCCTCCTTGGAAACAACATGTCCCAAGTAATGAATATGATTCTGAAAGAACCTACACTTGATGAGCTTGGAATATAACTTATTCTCTCTCAACAATCTCAATACTACTTCTAGGTGCTCTGCATGCTCCTCCTCCTTTGTTGAATATACCAACATATCATCAATAAAGACTATCACAAAGTTATACAGGTAAGGGTGCAACACACCGTTCATCAAAACATGAAGGTGGTTGGAGCATTGGTGATTTCAAGTTACAGTGATAGTGATTGTGATAGTGCTTGAAGTTTGTGTGATAATGCAAATATTATAGGTTTAGTGGCTTAATAGTTTATGACAGTTCCTTTGTATGTAGATTCAATGATATATGATGATGGTGGATCCATTTTGAAAACGAGATGAAATAGAGGTCCATAAGGAATTTAGAAAACGAGATTGGTTCCTCCACTGCGGTTGGAGCCTCAAACATGTTGGATCTTAGTGCAGGTTGGAGCCTACTCATTCTTGAGGTTGGATCCTAAATCAGGTTGAATCTTAAAGCAGCTTGGAGCCTACTCATTCTTGAGATTGGAGCCTCATTCAAGGTGTAGCCCATAATGAGCAGTTGCTTTCATCTTTTGAGGTTGGTTCCTTATTCAATTTGTAGCCTAGTGCAAGTGGAAACATGCATTTTTTGGGGGTAGTTTACTCCAGTAGGTCTACATTGTGGATGAATATGGGGTGCATGTGGACCCAACCAAGATCTAACTCGTATAGTATTGGAAAAACTCAATGACTCTAAATGAGCTCTGTAACTTCTTGGACCTTGCTAAATTCTATAAAAGATTCATGTTGGGGTTCTCTCATATCACTTGGCCTTTAAGTTAAGTGACCAAGGGTGGAGAAAAATAAAAGTTTTCTTGATTTGAGCGATAACAAAATGAACTTGAGGATATGAAACATCACCTTTTCTCTAGATCAATCCACACTCTACCATACCCACAATATCCATTGGAGATTGAGATAGATGCCTTTGACTATTCTATCAGTGTAGTCCTCACTCAATAAGAACATTTGTTGTCTTATCATAATGAAAAGCTCTATTATATTTTCCAAATATACCCCACTTATGACGAGTAGATGTACTCTATCATGCAAGCATGTTGAAAATGGAGGAATTATATTCGAGGAAGGAGACGATCATCCACACAAATCGTAGGCCTTTGAAATTCATGTGGACTATGACACCCCTTTCATTACCACAAATTTTGTAATGTAATTAAGAACATATAATTCCGGGGTGCCAACATTGATTCTATGACATCAAAATCTATTACAAGATGTGACGTTTATTTTTAATAATAAAAATTCTAGAGCTGAAGAAAGGGGACAACCAAAATATTTTGATGCCTGAAGGAGGGGGGAAACTGATTTAAGAGGAAAATATACCTTTGGTGAATATCTCCCTTTTATGTGATGGTTAATCTTCCCAAAAAGCTAAAAAATTGGGAAGATGGAGGGTCAATGTGTGATTATAAAAATAAGAAGGGGGAGAAATAAAGGGATTTTTCTTCTTCATTCTTAAGCTTATAATTTTTCTCTCTTCCAAACTCTCTCATACATATCTCTCTCTCACTCAGAAATTTGAATTGGCATGAGAATTGGTGACAACTTGTGTGCCAAGAAATGAATGTGTTGCAATGATTTTTCTTTGGAATAGATGGATTTGAGGACTTGGAATGGTCTTGGCTATGTGTGGCACATAAATCATTGAAGAGGGGAGGGCCTAGGGACTACAAATATTAGATAAGGACTCAATTCTATTGTACAAACCTACATGGTATTTTTGTGAATGTGATCCTAGTAAAATATGGAAAGGCTGGTCATTGAGATTTTTGTGTGTGTGTGTGAAGGAGAACGATGTTCACTTTTGGTGTTAAAATATGGTCTAAATTTGACAATGTGAAATACCCCATCAGAACTTTGGGTGAATTCCTAAGAATGAAATTAGAGGAAAGAGTGGGTCACTATGGTGATTACTGTTAGGAATAATTAATAAACTACCTTGGCGCTTGTTGTAAGAACAATTGATAAACCACCTTGCTGCTTGTTGTTAGAGGGTCGTTGATAAACCACCTAAACAATGGGCTCCATACTTTGAGTGTTAAAACAAACCTTTGGTGTGAATTCCTCGAGTTAATTTCTCCTCAAGGAATCAAGATCTCACACATGGGTGGACAACTGTGAAAAAAATTGCAACACAACTAAGCCTATGGCGGGGTGAAACGTGGCTCACCCTACTTCAGTTTCTAGTTTTTTTATTCTAGCTGCAATAGATAATAATTTATTTCGATCTTAATGGTGTTTCTAGCATAGATGGTTTAGTGGCATGCGTGATTATTTATTTTCCTTTTTCAATAGGTTTATATGTACATGCATTTATCCATTAGAAAAATTATCATGGTTGCAATTGTTATACTATTTGGTTGTAGATTTTTATATGTATTAAATTTTATAACAACATTGGTTGAGGAAGATAGTCTTTCTAAATTTTTCTTTAAACAAGTCATGTTGGAATTTCTGCAATAAATTTTCTTCTAGGAGCTTAGAGAAGATAAATTCTACATGATAGTGATGGGAAATATTGTTGATCATTTGGTCCAATTTTCATAGCTTGTGTCATGAAATTTTAGGAAATATGATCATAGGAAGTTGGGCTTCCTAAATGCATCTTTAAATAGGTCATGTTGGGATTTCTATTATAACTTTTCTTCTAGGAGGTTCCATAAGTTAAAACTTGGAATGCATTAGGAGGACACATTGGTGGTCGTTTGATCTAAGTTTTTGATCTTTGATTGTGAAATTTAAGGAAATATGATTAGATGAATTTGGGCCTCCTAAATGCATATTTAAACATATCATGTTGGAATTTTTGCTATAGCTTTTTTTTTGGGAGGTTCTAAAATATAAAACTTGGAACACAATGAGGGGAGATTCCACTGATAATCTAGTTCAACTTTCAAACCTTGGGTTATGATATTTCAGGAGATATGGTCAGAGGAAGTCGGTATTTTCTTGATGCTCCTTAACACTATCTAGGAGGTTCAAGAGGCTGAAACTTGGAACATGGTGGGGGGAACTCTCACTGATCATTTGGTTTATTTTTCAAGAATTGGATTGTTATAATTTAAGAGATATTCCCTAAGTAAGTTGCTACATTAGCTTGCATGCAAAATGTTTCAATAATTTCCTAAATTGTTTAATGATTCATTTCATACAAATTGTTTGATTAAATGCCCCAATGAAAATGTTTTTTTATGGATAAGGATAGTATTGTTGTATGCTATCATTATTGTATTCTAGTACTGATGTAGTTGATATATGTCTATTTGTAGGAAAATCATTTGAATAAATGTGTTAAAGGTGTTTTATCACAATTTTCATACAAACTATTTGATAAAATATATCATGGACAAAAATTAAAAGTTGCATGATTGAGTGGTATATTTCAGTTAGTATATTACAAGTGGAATTCGAGAAATGTTTCTTATTTTATTTCATACAAAATGATTGAAAAAATGTATTCAAGAAAGAGACTACTTAATTGGTTGTGTACAAAGTATTTCAAGAAAGGTTTACATGTAAAGTGTTTGAAAACATATATGAGAGACGAAAATCAAGTTTTTACAAGTGTTTTTAGGGTGAATTTAGTAGGGGAATGTGACAAAGTGGTATTCGAGTTTATTGTCAAGCTAGTAGAAAGAAAAAGTAAATTTTTGGTACCCTGTAACCTTTGTAAGTCATTGAGTGAATTATATAGGTGACAAAGTGGTATCAGAGCTCAGGTTCAACACTGAACCTGGATGGGCTTGAGTATAGGAAATAATTTGTTTTAAATCAATATATATACTTGCATGTGTACTTATGTGAAATTATTTCGATGCATATATGAATGCATTAATTTTACTTGAAGACTAACTTGATTTTGTTGTAATAAGATAAGCATGAAAGATAAACATGCAAGATCTTGACTAGATTTCCTACAGTAGCCCAAAATAATTGCAAATGTTTATGGTTGGGTGATGTAGCTAGAACTATGAGGGGAATCTCTTAGCTTGTCTCTTGCTAGCTTTAATACGTTTCTTTAATGTTTTTACAAATTGTGATATGCCAATGAATGATAGCATAGGCATGATAAAAATGTAAGCAATGAAATAGTTCAAAGATGCATGTTCATTGAATAGATATTAAATAATGATATGCTAGATGCATGAAGATATGCTAGGTGAATATAGTAAAGTATGTGCATGCATAAAGAATCGGAGTAGTTTTTGGTCATAACATGATTTAAATGACTAATAATGGTTAATGGTGAACATGTAACCAAGAATAGGTTAAAAGAATGATTGGGAAGCCAGTGAAGGTGTTGCATGAAGGCTTGTGGAATTAAGGCTATGGAAATGTTGAGGCAACAACAACTCCCCTTAATTTACGTGGAAATTAAAGGGGTCTCCATATGAATTTTCCTAATGTCGCTTTTGGATCAATTTATTTTGAGTAATTTTAGTTTTCCTAGATTTTTAGTTTTTATTGATCCATTGCTTCCACCTCCCTGACATCTTACTAATGATTGAAATTGTCTCTGATTTTGACCTCCGGCTTGAAATTTATAGCATTTTAAATGTTTGGAATATTTTCACTACCTCGGTAACTTGATTCATCTTTGAAACCCATTTCCATGTCAGGATAACCAACATATGTATATATTTATATATGTATATATATATATATATATATATATATATTATATATATATATATAATATATATATATAGATATATATGTATATGTATAGTATATATGTATTTTATTAATATATTTCATAAAGATGTATAAACAATAAATATTAAAACTATGTAATTTATAATTTTAAATCTTCATATTATATAGGTTATTTATTCACTTAACTATATTATAAAATATATATAAATATATATTAATAAACAAAATATAGTTATATATTTAAAACATATATTGTACAATATATAATTAATTATATAAATAACAAAAGAAAGTTAAACTTATAAAACACACACGTCAACAAAGATGGTTTTATTATTTTCATATTACATGTTTTATAATATTGCATTGCATATAATTTGATGTAATACCTAACTCATATGCAATGCAATATTATTAAACATGTAATATGAAAACAATAAAACTATCTTTGCTGACTTTTCTTCTTAGGCTCGTGGGCCCTCACCCATTGAGGAATCACTTAACATTTGAAAAAGGCCAAGGTCCAAGGTTTCAAAAAAGGCTGAGACAAAACATTTCAGGTTAATTGACATAAAATGATGAGAAAAGGTTTTATCTTGCCTCAAGTTTTCTTCTCGGGATTTCTTTAGGGGCATTTCATTTTACACTTCGAGAGAGTGAGACCGAGATGATGCCATCCTAGGATCTCCAGTCATTTATCTTGAGATGTTTTTATCTCATGCCATGAGGGAGTGGTCCAAGGGTCCGAGCTGACAAATTCAACGGGGGTAAAGGGTTAAGTTAGGTTTTGTTTCCTTTAGCATGCTGTGTGGTGAAGCTACTTTTGAATGTTGATGATCTTATCTTAATTGCAAAATATGTTCATGGTTTGAGAGAAAATTTGAAGGAATTAGAGAAACTTTTTCAAGAGGTCGGGATGCAAGTAAATACTAGCAAAACAAAAGTCATGATATTATCTTTGAAGTAGAAAAAGTAGCAGGTTAACTTTATATTTGAGGGAAAATTCTTGGAGATTGTGGAAGAGTATAGGTTCCTGGGAATCACTTTTCAAAACAGACTCAATTGGTAGGAATAAAACTAAAATGATTCAAGGAAAATGGAGGGCTTATTACCTTCTTTAGAACATATACAAGAAAGTAGAATAATGGGATTGAGAAACCAAGAAAATTATTTTAGGAGTGTTGGTTACCCCTATTGTCCTCTATGGATGTGAAGGTTTGGGTGAGAACATGTCAAATCACAAGTGGAGACAATTAGAAAGAATTCAAAAGCATGTAGTCATTAGTAACCTCAAATTTTAATCAACAGTCACATTTGAGATCCGAGTAGTTGGGGCTGGTATGTTCTCGATGGAGGCTTCAACAATCATTCATTTGTTAAGTTATTTAAAAAAGGTGGAAGGCATGAATGAGCATTGTTGGTCCAATATTATTGTTACAGAGGAGATAAAGCATAGGATGAAAACTTGGAGGATTAAAAATGATAAGTGGATGGGAAAATGGGGAATTAATTTGAAATATTATCCTAATTCTAAAGAGGAGATAAAAATTTGGTTGCTTGAAAAATTCAGAAGTACCATGTCAGAAAAATCGGTTGGCCAAAAACAAAAATACTATATGTAGAAATTTCAACCCAACATAATCATGTGATGAAAAGACTTATTTGAATGCCATAATCAAGGGAATGGATAATATTGTAATAGTGTAGCTGATGACTGGATCTCACCATCTTAGATGTCAATTGGGTAGATGGATAACTCCCAAGGAAGTGTGGGAAGAAAGAACTTGTATCTTTTGTAGGAAAGGAGTGGCTCAAAACGAATGGAACTTCATCATGGAATTCCTAAGGTATGAGGAAATTTGTAATTAGTTTGAAATCAATATGAAGGTGGAAAGATAGAATGAGTTGTTTAAGGAAGCAAGAATTCACAAAATTGCAAACTTCTTGATCAAGATTCATGGCAAGAGGGATATAATAGAGAGAAACTTGAAAATGTGATGTTTTTTTTGTTTGGACCTCTAGGACCCGTAGACTGCGTGGTCTTATGAACGCCATTAAATTTCTTTCAATTTAATTCAATTCTTTGTTTACATTCCTAATAAATAGTGTGAAAGTACTTTTTTTATATTATTTTAATATGTCATGTAACCATTGTTGGGCTCAAAATCCACTCCTATCATGTTATGTTGCATTTCATTTATGTGGGTTATGGTATAGCATTTCAAATTACTATATTTCATATGCTACTTTTTAATTTTTATTTTAAAACCATGGACAAAGGGGTCGGTGGTATTTACATTTATTGAATCTAAATATATTTTAACCATTAATTAATATGCCCAAACCACGATTATAGTTCCCATCTTCTAGGAGTCATATCTCGGTATCTAGGGCACAAAATCAAACTTAGGAGCACTCATTAGAAATCTTATTCAAAGGAGAACAATATGGAAACAATTGTTTCATCAATTTTGTACATTAACCACTCATAAAATTCAATAGAAAATAAGGTTACGAATTTTCAAAAACTTGAGTTTTTGAGTGAGTGTTTTTTGGAAAATTTGACTACATTTCGTTGTTGGGATATTGTCTCCAAATTATCTATTTTCCAGTAATATCATAGCTGGAAACAATGGGAAACTCATATTTAGTTCTTATTAATTAATTGATTTGAATTTGTCTTGAAATGTTTGGTTTCAAATGTTTCAAGATTTGGGTTTTGTTTGCAGCTCTAATGGGATTTTAATTATAATTTTGTTATGCTATTGTAGAGCTTATTAAGGGAAATCATGGCTTGGAGAATCATAATTTTAGGCCTGGATTTACAAAGAGAAAAGGGGAATTTTATATCTCCAAAAATATTCATTCATTTGTCTTAAACAACTCTTCATTTTGATAATGAAATTATAAATTATAAATAATAACTCTGTAAAAGAGATGGGGGCTCCATTTTCTGCAAAAAAAAAAAAAAAATGAACTCATTGCATTGTTACAAGGGGATACTTCTTTGTAGAATTTGAGAGAGGAATTTTTCACAAGGAGGAATTCTTTGCACTAGTGTAAAGGACAAATGTGAAACATGAATGTGATGGTTGGAGAAAATTTATTAGTCCTATGTTCTAGTGCACTATTGTATGTGTTAAGTGACCGATTGATGTTTTTAAACAATTTATTTTAGTTTTATTTTAATCATTGCTCTTTATGAATATAATGCTCATGATATTACATTATTTCTAATTCCATGAACTATATGTTTATTTAAAATAATGAAAAACTATTTGTTCATGGTAGGATTTGATTGAAATAGAGCTAAGTAATGGATTCATGTCGATCTATATATTTTCATTGATAATTATTTATCATTGAATGTGTATTTTTCTATATGCTCTTCATTGTTATTGCATCAACTGAACTATTTCATTGTTGTGATAATGCATTAAAATAATGAATCTAATAATGAATGTATGAAATCTTGATAATTGTTTATTGGGATAATATCGATAAATTATCAGCTACATATTTTATGAACTATTTCATTAATTTGTATACTTATTATACACTTAGATTCAAATTCATCCTTTTATTCCTTTCTCTTGATTGAGATTAGGACTTTTCCTTATCTTGAGTAAGATAAATTAGATTTCCTTTTCTTGTATGCATATTTAGAGTAAATTGCATTGCATTTAGGGATGCATATTTGAAAGTCTCCTTAAGTGGGATCAAACTTTCTGATGGCCTAGATGAGCCCTTATTTCAACTAATTCAAATGATTTCCTCTTTCAATCATGCTACAAGAAGGCAAGCCTTTTCATTTTTCTTGCTAATATCAACAAGTTGTATTATACATCAACAGGTAAAAGCTAGATTTAGATATAGTTTATGCATTTAAATTAGTTTTAGATTAGATTAGGCATTTAATTTATGCTAGATTTAGGCTGAGGAAATTGGGCCCATAACGGTCGAAATTGCCACACCAAACATAAAAGGGTTTAATTAGGGCACTGACTGGGTGATTTCCTTAATGTTGGACATGGTCAATTTTGGACATTAACATATTTAACATTAGAAGGAGGGAAATTTGACAAGCTTATCCTTTTTAGTTGTTTGTTAGAATTCTTTTATTTATTTTCAATGGCTCCTTCTAAAATTCTTATTTGAATTTGCATCTTTGGACAAGCATCGTCCAACACTCTAATGAAAATAGTAAATCACTTGTCAAAGACAAAGTTTGATGGTAAGAGTAATGTTTCTCCATTTGATCATAGTATCTAGTTTATGGAAAATTGTAATGGTTATGATATTGACAAAGGTGTGATATGAAGGATTTTTACTCTTACTTTCACAGGCCAAGCCAAAGAATGGTGTGAATAATCACCAATTGCCTCTTTACATAACTAGGATCAATTTTCAAGGATGTTCCTTCTTTCATTTTAGGACTATGATTATGATGAGATGTGTCTTGAACTTGAGAATCTACACAGATTTGAAGGTGAATATTTAGAAGATTTTCGCACTAGATTCAAATTGATTTGTTTTAAAGTTCATTCCCAAGATTTACCTTTTGACATTGAATTAATGGGATGGTTTTGACATATTGTTTCTCTTCCTTGTATTTTATATAATCATAATGAACTTGAAGATATAATGTTTCTAGATATATTTTCTATTTTTGATGATTCTTTTGAGTCAAATAGTGATATGGCCAATTCTCTTCAAGAAAACAAAGTAGAAATTGTTAATCAACAATCTCAGGAAAACATCAATACATCCAATAAAATTAATGATGCTCTTGAAACTATTCTAGATTATAATGAAACTATTGTCTGTAATGAAAAGGACGGGTATGAATTAGTTTCTCAAATTGAAAGTATAAGCAACGATCATGAAAGTTATCACATTAAAGATAATTACAATGAGTTTTCTGATATTGTTCTTAATGATTTTCATCCACATATTTCCGAAGATGTAAATATTCATGAATATACATTTATATTTAATCGACAGTTCATATTCTTGAATGCATTAAAAATTATGATATATGCACTGAAGAAAACAATAAAGAAATGGTACTAGAAATTCAAGTATCATTTCCTAATGTTAATGGTAATTTTACAAGTAGAGAGACTTTCAGATTTATATGCTTAAACAACTACATCTCATTATATATGTAAATTCCTCCTCCCACATTTACCGAAATTCATAATCTTTCCAAGGTAAACATGAGACGAGTGTCACTAGGACATGACCCAACCTCCAAGTTATAGTTAAGGAAGTGGGGTATACAAACTGAACACTTACTAACATCCTTTAGGGACTACATATAACTCAGGAGATAAACGACCACCCCAGGTAATTAATCCCTGAGATGGAACCGTTTTTATCTAACCTAGCTCCATAACCTCACCCTTGACGCTACATACTAGCAGTCAGAAGCCTATAACTAAACTCACATGATTGATTCCATGCAGTTATGACTTAATTCCTCCAATTTTGTAGATGTGGTTATGGGATCTAAGCCAATTTTTCAGGCTAGCCTTCAGATCACTACCCAGAATTGCCTATAACTTACCAGAAGCATAGAAAAATGATAACAAATCTAACCATTCAAACTCAAGAAAGAACTTGACCTAGACATGGCTAATCCACATCATACATTTCATCAAATATATGGTAAACATATAAGCTACATGTCATGAGTTCATATATGATCATAAACTAATAGTCTTTATTTGAGAATCACCAAGAAGGCTCTAAGCCCTCTCTAGCTACTTAAAATAGCACTTGTTAGTCCATGTATTCGTAATCCATTCAAATACTTATCAAAACATGGAAAGAGACATAGATAGAATATGTCATATAACCAACAAATAACTAACATAGAAACCATGGAAAATCAACCATAATATCAACATGATAACCAATACCGGTGTTCATAAATCACAATAGGAAAATAGCTCTTATTAACATATGAAAATTCCAACCAAGTCAGTGAATTACATGTACCACATAACCATAGATTAGGTTGAACCAACTCTCTTTTTCATCTAATCACCCCTGCGCCATGGGATCTCATGGAGTTAACCAAAACAAAACCAACCAGGGCTTCTAGAGGCAAGACCACCTCAACCCTCAACCATAGTGATTCCACCTCTATGGTCTAGAAATCACTAAAATCAACTAGATCAGTTTGTACCCAAGTTGTCTAGGGCTCCAAGAACTAGTAACTTAACCCACAACCTTCCAGGGCCCCAGAGCATTTGTTACGACTATGACTGTAGGAACTAGTAACTCAACCCAAGTTGTTCCAAGGCTTCCACAACATTTGTTCTAACCCACATCCATAGGGAACCTGAGAACCAATCATAAAAACAAGTGGGAAACCCACAACACCATAGTTATCTACAAAATGACAAGGTAAGTCTGAAACCACTGTCAATCCAGAAAAATATCCATGCCAATGACAACACATAACCAAGGAATCACAAACATATACCATGCATCCAAAAATCAGTAAGGAAATCACACATGAAATTTATTACCTGCAAAGTATCCCTGTTGTAGCTGTTGATCCAATTGTCTCCTTTCCTTCCCTACTTTCCCTTGCCTTATTTATTTAAATCCAAACGAATACTATAATACTCCAAGCATGCTCCAAGAATTCTCTAAGTGTGCAAGAGTATGAGAGAATTAGAGTGTGAAAGAATGAACTAGACCTCCACCAAAAACCTGTTGAAATGTTGTAACATTGATCAAAAGCTCCACCAAAAAACTGTCAAAAGGCTGTAACATTGATCAAAAGTTGTGAGTTGATTCTCTAAAGCCTTTTTACCATTGATGTCTTCTTTTTATTCATTTTCCTTCATTTTTCCTCTAGTTTCCCTTGCATGCAATTATGTGTCTCTTCACCTTCCTTTTCTCCTTTTTTTTTCTTTTTTTTCATAAATAAAATGTCAATTTTTACCTCTTTGCCTTTGCCAATTCCTTTTCCAATTTCCTTTTAACCACAATTGAGGCCTTCTATAATGTTTACCTACCATTCAACTTGGAATATGTGTCCCATGACCTTGGTCTTATCTTATTTACATGGAAAATCAACCAGGGGTTGTTACAAACCTCTCCCTCTTTGGGGAACACCGCCCTTGGTGTTCAACAATGATTATAACCAAAAAAACATGTTGTCCATGCAGCTTTATAACATAAATTGATGCAACATTTAAATCATACCAAACTACTGAAAATGTGAACACCATATTGCTTATTGGATCTTTATAACAAAATTCATTATAGTATATAAAATACAGATACGCATATATAAACATGAACCATAACACACAAAGGAAACACATCTTCTCAACCAGAAAATAAGGAAGGGTACAAATCCCACATCTAGTCAACCATCTCCCATTTAGCTTCATTAGGCCCAAAGTGCTTCCACTGCACTTTAACTTGATCGATTGCTTGGTTATGGAGCATGAGTTGTTTCCCCTACAAAATGCAGTAAGGTTCTATCTAGAACTCTCCCTCTAATTACACCTACAATACAAACCAATCAGTCACATGGTCAACATCCTAGACAAATCTCTTAAGCAATGAAAATTTGAAAACATCATGGAATTTAACTGTTGGCGGCAGTACAATTTGGTAGGCCATTGGTCCAATCCTCTCAAGGATCTCAAAAGGCCTACAATATCGAGTTGTCAACTTGGCACATGATCTAATCCTCAAGGAGCTCCTCTTGGGCTCCATGTGCAAGTACACATGCTCCCCAACTTGAAACTCTTTGAATGCTCTATGTTTATCCACATAAATCTTCTACATGTATTGTGCTGCCTCCAAATTCCTTTCGATAACCTGCATCTCCATTCCATCTCAACTAACATATCTAGTCCAATCAGCAACCTATTCACTCGATCACTCTAGCTAATAGGAGTATTACAACTTGGCCCATAAAGAGCCTGAAATGGAATCATCCTCAACGGAATCCTAATACCCATTATTATATGCAAACTCGACCAATGAAATAGACTCCTCCCAGTTCCTCTGTTGATTCATGACATACATCCTCAACATGTCCTCAAGAATCTGTTATGAAACCAGCTCACAAAAAGATAGAAAAGAGAGATCAACGACTTAGAATTCAGCCTCTTCGAGGGGGCAACCTCCTTTACATTACATAAATGAACAATTCTTCGATGATACAAATGAAAAAACATCCTTTCTATATATAGGAGTCTAAGGAGTCACAATATAACCCA